>SJYA01009677.1:7475-22123 GCA_006410615.1 Neotragus moschatus
GACTCTCGAGTCTTCTCCAGCACCACAGTTCAAAAGCATCAGTTCTTCAGTGCTCAGTACTTCTCTATGGTTGCAACGTTGTGCATTCCGGCTATTCTTTTGTCTGATTACACAAGCAAAATTCAAACTTAACTCTGACCGAGATGCTTTGTATTTCAGGTGAAGAGTCCTATTTGGACAGACTGAGCCTAGCACAACTGACCCAACTCTTCTTAACCTCAATTCTAGAATGCCCGTTCTACAAGGTAAAAGTTAAGTTCCTTCTCTTTTGAGCTGAGTAACCTCTTTAAAAAACAGTGTTCATTCACTTGGAGTCAGTTGCCACCAGGTAGACTTTTCTCTAACAATTCCACTCATCATGGATGGACTTACAGGCCTTTTCCTATACTTGTCTTGATCAGCCATGCTGTCATAAACATGCATACCTACCCTTTCATACTGAGCCCTTTTGTCGTTATAATCTAAAGACTAGATTCCTGACCATGGGACGTTGCTGTTCAGTCGCTCAGTCGTGTCTGACTCTGCGACCCCATGGGCCACACCCTAGGCTTCCCTGGCCTTCCCTATCTCCCAGAGCTTGCTCAAACTCCTGTCCACTGAGTCAGTGATGCCATCCAACCACCTCATCCTCTGGATGGCTGGATTAATTTTTGGCAGACACTGACAGATTCATTTCCCCCTAATAGTTATAGATGTCTCATTTCACCAGCAGTGAATGAAAGTGACTGTCTCCCCCCATTTCTGTCGCAGTATGTTCTTAGTGCCTTTAATTTTCTCATTTGGCTCAATGAAATGTCATGTCACATGCTTCAGTTGCATCTTAATGAGCAGTAATGAACGTATTTTCGCGTGTTTATTGGTCTTTTACATTTGCTGTGAATTGCCTCGTTATGCCTTAATTCCCATTTCTCAGGGTTGTTTGTTTTTTTTGTTTTGTTTTTTGTCCTAGTGAAAGTGAAAGTCCCTCAGTCGTGTCCAACTCTTTGCAACCCCATGGACTGTACAGTCCATGGAATTCTCCAGGCCAGAAACTGGAGTGGGTAGCCTTTCCCTTCAGGGGATCTTCCCAACCCAGGTATCAAACCCAGGTCTCCCGCATTGCAGGCAGATTCTTTACCAGCTGAGCCACAGGGAAGCCCTAGGAACACGTTGTAAAAGACATTAACTATTATGTATGCTGCATGTATGTTCTCCTGGTTTGTTTTAAATTTGTTCAGTTTTAATATTGTTTATGATGCCTTCTTGCTACACAGAATTGTTTGTTTTCTATAGTCAAATCAGTTTATTTTTTGTAGCTGCTGGGTTTCCTGTGTTGTTTATGAATATTTTGTGACTCCTAAGGCAGTATAAATATTTTACTGAATTTAAAAAATACTGTTTTCCCGTTACGTGTAGATCTTTAATCTACCTGAAGTTAATTGTAGTCTGCAATGTGTGGCAGAGCTCTAGCTTAGTTCTCTTCCAGATGGATAACCAATCACTGGCACCGTTATTACACAGCTTCCTTTTCTTGCTGAACTGAAACGTCAGCTCTGTCACATTTTCCACTGTTGAAAGCTCAGTTGGTTGGCCTCAGACTCCTTGCAGCAGTTCTGAGAGCTCTGGGGGTGTTTCTTGAGCTGGCTTGCTTTCTTTCTCTTCCTTCCTTCCTTCCTTGTTTTCTTTTGTGACCACTGACTACACTTAAAACACATTTAGAAGATATTTTGGGTTATTGGTCTCGAGCTGTAATAGGAGTGTTTGGCATCGTCTCGTTGGCAGCAACGGGGATGGACCTAGGAGAGTCACACTGCGTGCACTCAGAGAAGGAGAGGTGTCGCATGGCAGCCCTTACGTGTGGAATCTAAGAGAGCCAGTATAGATGGACTTACATACAAAACAGACTCAGACTCAGAGAACGAACTTGTGGCTGCCAAGGGGAAGGTTAAGGGGAAGGGGTAGTTAGGGAGTTGGAGTTGGAGATGTACACACTGCTGTCTTTAAAATAGATAACCACCAAGGGGTAGGACAGGAAACTGCTCAATGTTGTATGGCAGCCTGGAGGGTAAGGGGGCTTGGGGGAGAATGGATACTTGTGTGTACATGGCTGAGTCCCTTACCTCTTCACCGGAAACTATCAACTATCATTGTTAAGTCAGCTATACCCCAGTTCAAAATAAAACATTTTTTACAAAAGGAATATTTGGCATTGTTATTTTGAGAAAGGTATTTGTGCCAAGTCTTAAAGATGCATATTACCTATAAACTAATCTTGGATCAGATTTTTATACTCAGGCAGCATTCATTTTATTCTCTGATTTTGTATCTGATTTTTCTTTCTCACGTTTGCACATACATTTTTAGGGTCCAAAACTTCTTCCTAAGTTTCAAGTGAAATCCTTTCTTACTCCGTGCTCTTCCCTGGAGACCCCCATGGATTTTCACCTTTATAAATCGGTGATGATTGGACTAATCGACCTGTTAGGAGCAAGACTGTATTTTGCTTCAAAAGTGTTAACACCTTATTGCTACACAATAGGTAAGTAGCAGGGAGTTGTGTTGTTGTGCAGTCCTCTAATGGAACTTGTGGGCCTTAGTAGCCACCACAGGTCTGGAAACAGAATGGAGCTGCTCCTTCTGAAGGCAAATGGGAACGGCGGTGGGCAGTGGGGTTGAAGGGCGAGGACGCTGTGGGTGGAGTCCTGCAGGTTAGCCTCATGCAGCAGAATGTCTTTGGGCATCCTTTCGGGGCATTCATTCAAGAGGAATAGTGACCCAAAGCAAACAAATGAGGTAGCTCATGCTAATACCCAGGACACAGTAAGTGCTCAGTAATTATCAGCTATTCTTGTCCGCTCAGGGCTGCCCAGGCAGCTCAGAGGTAAAGAACCCTTCTTCCAATGCAGGGGACGCAAGTCTGATCCCTGAATCAGGAAGATCCCCTGAAGAAGGAAATGGCAACCCACTCCAGTATTCTTGCCTAGAAAATTCCACACAAGGACAGAGGAGCCTGGTGGGCTCCAGTCCCTGGGTCACGAGGAGTCAGACACAACTGAGCATGTGAACACTTGTCCTCCAGGCTACTGCTCTCCAGTACAGTAGCCACACATACTAGTTGCTGTTTAAATTTAAATCAGTTACAATTGTAAAAATTCATAGGTGCGCTAGCCACCCTTGAAGTCCTCCATATCTGGTACAAGTGTTTCCAGCATCGCTGAAAGTTTTGCTGGACGGCACTGCCTAGAAAGTCAGAGGCCTTCTGTTTTCACACTGCTGCGTCCCTTGACGCAAACAGCTCAAAGAGGACAGTGTTCCTGGGCTTCCCACAGTCACGTCTGACTCCTCTCCTTCATAAGCTCCTTTTACAGGGAAGGACGGGGCGACAGCACATCCAGGGCCCATGTGTCAGGGCTCTGGCTGTCTTACTCACCCCTGGGGTGCCGGAGCTCGGGGATGCCCGGTGCCAGCTGTGTGGGATCGTCTTAACTGTTCCCACCACCTGTTGCCAGGAGAGTGAAAGTGTGTGTGGTTCACGTTGTGCCCCGGGGACCCAGAGGGCCCCCTCCTTGTTCAGGTGCAGGGGAGCCCTCATAGTTTACCCTGATGTGATTGGGCAAAGCTCTGATTAAATTAAAGTTCTCACCATTGTCTGGTGTGGTTGTTACTTTGCAGCCTTCTGCCCAGTTGATAAACGCAGTGCGGAAGAAATCAAAACAACCAGAAGGGAAGGAAGCTAGTGTTTGTGAGGGTATCACACGAAGACTTTTTCCTTTCTTCTCTCACCAGATGTTGAAATTAAATTAGACGAAGACGGATTTGTATTACCATTTACAATTGACGAAGATGTACATAAAAGGTAAAGAAAACTGTTGTGGTTTAGACGTTACAAGACTTGTCCAGGTTAATCCACAAGGACTGTTACTTAGGAAAGTGAAAAAGGTAGACATAGTTCTGGAGAGAAACACTATGGCATACCAGTTTTAGAAATTCCTTGTAACATTTTATGAACCTTAATGGTGATAAAATTGAGTGCTTTTTTCATCAAATCATTGGATAACAGTCATGAGTCATTTGAAAACAATATGGGCTCAAAAGCATAGCCAAATCCCAAATAAACTCTGGCAACTAAGACTATATGAATATTTTGGATTGTTATGAAAATGAAGTTCCTCTCTCCTCTTCCCTTTTTTTAGAGTAGCACTGTGCATTGATGGTCCAAAAAGGTTTTGTCTGAATAGCAAACACTTACTGGGAAAGGAGGCTACTAAACAGAGACACCTGCGTTTGCTTGGTTATCAAGTTGTCCAGGTACGGTTTTGCCTTTTTTTTTTTTTTTCCTGCAGAAGCCATTTCTAGTTCAGATTTGCTTTTCAGACCAGGCCATCTGCTCCGAGAGCAGCTGTCTCCCTTCCAGCCTTTCCCCCTCACCCAGGCCACTCAGGTGATCCCCACCTCTTGGAGTGTCCCAGTTCTCGTCCTTCATAACTCCCAGTGAGGTCCTAAGCGGTGTGGCAGCCCAGTGGACCGAGACTAATGTCTAGTTATACGTCAGCTTTGTTCATTACACTTGTCTCTTGATTTGTATTTTGAAACACGGTTTTTAAACTTGTTTTCCAAAAGTGAGACATTAGAATGTCTATTTTAATTTCCCTTGATACAGTGAATAAAATGGACACGATGGCCCTTAAAGCCCAGGCCTTCACAACTCCTGAGTGTAAGGCCCTCGCTTGCCTTTGCACTGAGGGCCACTAACAGGCTCTTCCGTGAGGAGTTGCCGTGCGTGTTGCAGAAGTTTTCTGTCACCAAGCTGTCCACCGCCCTGCTCTCTGCTTTCCTGTGTAGTTACTTTTTTCCACTCCGTCTTGTACAGACCCAGATTAATTTTTCTAAAACAAATCATTGCCAGTGTGCTCAGAAACCATCCTTGTTTCCTTACCACGTATGGGATAAAGTCAAACTCCTCTGCCTCTTAGCATTCCAGATGCTCCGTGGTCCGCCTGCAGCCAGGCCGTCTGCTCTGAGTGCAGCGGTCTCCCTTCCGGCCTTTCCCCCTCGCACAGGCCACTCATGTGGTCCCCACCTCTCAGAGTGTCCCACTTCTCATCCTTCATAACTCCCAGTGAGGTCGACCTCTCACCCTAATGTAAAGTGTCAGAAACTGCCTCTCAATACTAAAGCATTATTTTCATTGTGTGTTCTGCTAATGTTTTGTATTTGTAGCACATTTTAAGTTGGTAACATGATCCCTGGGGACAAGGATCATGTTTAGCCTTGTGTAGTCACCCCCCTCAGCGCTGGCAGCACCACCGCAGGCTCTGGGCACACGGGACGCGTGAACCAGCTATGATATCCTCCCGCCAGGAGCTGACGCTCCACCATGGGGGTGGGCGTGACAGATGGACAAGGCACCCCCAATGCCAAGTGATTTCAGATCATGATGGATCATGACGGTTTTCTTCTCTTCACAGATACCCTATTATGAGATTGAGATGCTAAAATCAAGACTGGAATTAGTGGACTATTTACAAGGAAAACTATTTTCTCAAAACTCAGGTGGTCATTGGTAATAAGAACAAATACTGACTTCTGAACTCACATAGTGAAAGAACTTGCAACTTAGCCATTTATTTATGGAATGATCTGGAAAGGGTCTCTCGTTTCCTTATACTGTGTATACACTTTTGTTGTTGTCCAGTCACTAAGGTGTGTCCGATTCTTTGCAACCCCATGGACTATAGCACGCCAGGATTCCCTATCCATCACCAACTCCTGGAGTTTGCTCAAACTCATTTAGTCAGTGACACCATCCAACCATCTAATCTTCTGCTGCCCTCTTCTCCTGCCCTCAATCTTTCCCAGCATCAAGATCTTTTCCAATGAGCCAGTTCTTTGCATCAGGTGGCCAAAGTATTAGAGTTTCTGCATCAGTCCTTCCCATGAATATTCAGAGTGGATTTTCCTTGAGGGTGGACTGGTTGGATCTCCTTGCAGTCCAAGGAACTCTCCAGAGCCTTCTCCAACACCAAAATTCAAAAGCATCAGTTCTTCAGCACTCAGCTTTCTTTATAGTCCAACTGTCACATCTAGACATGACTACTGGAAAAACCACAGGTTTGACAGTATTGACCTTTGTTGGCAAGGTGATGTCTTTGCTTTTTAATACACTGTCTAGGTTTGTCATAGTTTTCCTTCCAGGAAGCAAGCGTCTTTTAATTTTGTGGCTGCTGTCAGCATCCACAGTGATTTTGGAGCTCAAGAAAATAGAGTCTGCCACTGTTTCCTTTTTTTTCCCCATCTGTTTGCCATGAGGTGATGGGACCTGATGCCGTGATCTTAGTTTTTTCAGTGTTGAGCTTTAAGCACTTACCAGTAGCAAATTTAAAATTAATCTTTATTTAATATTAGTATCATAGATACTTTTATACATCAAACAGAACTGATCGAGTACAATAAAGGAGTGAGTAAATGTCACTATTTTTTTAAGTCTTGTGTCTTGTGATGGTTATCTGCTAGCTGAAAATATATTCTTGAGAGACTTTTGCTTGCTAACAAATGTAAGAAATTTTATCTCCTATTTTTTTCTTTTGTATTTTATTAGAGGAAGTAATACATGGTAAGAAAAGGAGCAGGGAAAATAGGTTTGCGTATGAACATATAGAATCATAGATTTACACAGACGTAATCCTTTAGTTAACGAAATTTTGTATTGGTACGGGAGCTTTCTTACTCAGAAAGGTATAAAGGTGTGAAAAAGGCAACTTAAGCAGGGTTGGGGGGTGTTGGAGGGAGGAACTTCTAAGTCTAGCCTGGCTTCAAACTGCCTAGTTCGCTGCGCGTGCTCCACTGTCCCATTATGGCCAGTTAAAAGTTTCGGGGATGAGAAGGGTTCTGCACCTAATTAGAGTGCGTGTGTCGGCCAGGGGGGTGGGAGGTAGGGATCTCCACACACCTCCAAGCTGTGCTCCAGCACCCGCTGAAGGTCATACAGTTGAACTTCGTTCTGACAGTGTCTGCCTGGAGAGAGCTCCAGATCCCACATGTGGAAGGCTCAGGCCTACAAGACTGTCCCCTCACCCCCACCCTTGTGACAGTTGTCACAGGACCTGACCAACTGTCTATAGGTCAGAGGCTCCAATATCCCCCCTCCTTCAGTTCAGTTCAGTCACTCAGTTAATGTCCAATTCTTTGTGACCCCATGGACTGCAGCATGCTTGGTTCCCCTGTCCTCCATTATCTCCCGGAGCTTGCTCAAAACTCATGTCCATTGAGTTGGTGATGCCATCCAACCATCTCATCCTCTGTCGTCCCCTTCTCCTCCCACCTTCAATCTTTCCCAGCATCAGGGTCTTTTCCAGTGAGTCAATTCTTCACATCAGGTGGCCAAAGTATTGGAATTTCAGCTTTAACATCAGTCTTTCCGATGAATATTCAGGACTGATCTTTAAGATGGACTGGTTGGGTCCCCTTGCAGTCCAAGGGACTCTCAAGAGTCTTCAACATCACAGTTCAAAAGCGTCAGTTCTTTGGCTCTTAACCTTTCTGGTCCAGCTCTCACATCCATGCATGACTACTGGAAAACCATAGCTTTGACTAGATATCTGGACCTTTGTTGGCAAAGTAATGATGACCCCCTTCTTGGGTTCCATCAATTTGCTAGAGCAGCTGACACAACTCAGGGAAATGTTTTACTGACCAGAATGTAGGTTGATTATAAAAGGATGTAACTCAGGAACAGCCAGAAGGAAGAGATGCTTGGGCAAGGAATGGGGAAATTTGTGGGGTTACCCTGCCCTCTCCAGGCACCACTCTCCCCTAAGATCCACCTGTTCACCAACCTGAAAACTGAATCCAATCCTTGCCGGTTTTTATGGAAGCTTCAGTACAAAGAGGTTACAGTAGTTTGTTATATATGCTAGGAAAAACAGCAGCATAGCCTAAAACCTTCTTCATCCACCTTTTCCATTTACCTGAATTCCCGTCCACTGGGACTTTTATTCCTTATTTATCTAATCAGAATGAGACACTGGTTCTGCACTGTTAATAGTAACATGCTCTGCTGAGTCTTTGTCTCACTGGGCTCTCCCTTACCCTCTTCATTCGAATATTCATTCACTCATCAAACATTCATTAAAGAGCCCTGATAATGCTGGGCTCCCACTGAACGTCAGAGCTCCGGAGGGAAGCAGCAAAGAGCCTCAGCCTGGAGAGGCTCCATGTGGGGAGAGACAAACGAGATGATTATAGTGATGAGCCCGCTGGCGGTCCTGAAGCAGGAGCAGGACTCTGGAAGGCAGATTTCAGGCCTGCCTTGGGGGAGAGAAGAGGCTTCTTGGAGCAATTTGTGAGCTGAATTCAGAGGATGGAGGCAGGTTTCTGATTGCCATGCTCAGCACAAAGCAGAGGGTTGCCACAGGAAATGGAAGTGAAAGTGAAAGTCACTCAGTCCTGTCCAACTCTTTGTGACTCCATGGACTATACAGTCCATGGAATTCTCCAGTCCAGAATACTGGAGTGGGTAGCCTTTCCCTTCTCCAGTGGATCTTCCCAACCCAGGAATCAACCGGAGTCTCCTGCATTGCAGGTGGGTTCTTTACCAACTGAGCTCTCAGGTTTGAAACTAAATGACACTGTTTTAAAGAAAATTTTAATCCTGAAAATGTGTGGAGATATGTTAGGAAAATAGCTTAGGCTAACAGATATGAGATTGCTGATTTCACCAACTGGAGTAAATTTGACAACCTCCATAAGATTATAAAGCCAGGTGTGCTTATAAGCTGAATCCTCAGGCCACTAAAATTTTAATGTCTACCTGTGTAAACAATGATGTGAATTTTCTTGTTGAAATTACATATACAGTGTGATAAACCATGGTGCCATGTATTAATAACGTTTTTAAATAAGACATAATCTTGATGATGTTTTTTAAAAGTAAAGCCAAGAAAAAAATAGGTGAAAAAAGTTAACTTGCAAGCCCTGAAAGCAACAGTGATTACCTTCAGACCAGACACTAGAGGGCAGCAAAGGCTCAGACATTTATTGGGCTTCAGCGAAGAGTTGACTCATGGGAAAAAGACTGATGCTGGAAGGGATTGGGGACAGGAGGAAAAGGGGACGACAGAGGATGAGATGGCTGGATGGCATCACCGACTCGATGGCCGTGAGTCTGAGTGAACTCCGGGAGTTGGTCATGGACACGAAGGCCTGGTGTGCTGCAATTCACGGGGTTGCAAAGAGTCGGATACGACTGAGCGACTGAACTGAATTAAACTGAATGGAACTATAAAACAAGTGAAGAGTGGAAGAATTGATGCTTTTGAACTATGGTGGAGAAGACTCTTGAGAGTCCCTTGGACTGCAAGGAGATCCAACCAGTCCATCCTAAAGGAAATCAGTCCTGAATATTCATTGGAAGGACTGATGCTGAAGCTGAAACTCCAATACCTTGCCACCTGATGCGAAGAACTGACTCATTGGAAAAGAGCTTGATGCTGGGAAAGATTGAAGGTGGGAGGAGAAGGGGATGACAGAGGATGAGATGGTTGGATGGCATCACCGACTCAATGGGCATGAGTTTGAGCAAGTTCCAGCAGTTGGTGATGGACAGGGAGGCCTGGTGTGGTGCAGTCCATGGAGTCGAAAAGAATCAAACACGGCTGAGCAACTGAACTGACTGAATGGAACCGGATGCTCCCTGGTACCTGTGTGTGTCGCAGGCCGGAGCTGTAGAAGGGTGACAGTTTTGCCTGAATAAAATGCAGTTTTCTTAACCTCAGTCTAAAGAAGGAATGCACTTTGGCTGAACCAGGCCTATCAGAAGAGGGTAGGTGGTATCTTGGGATGAAGAGATGCCGGCTGGTTTCTTGAAGACGAGGATCCTACCTACAGAATTTCTGTACACCTGGGTGCATATGGAGACTTCCTAAGTATTAGATGGAAGAAAAACTAGGAAGGAGCGGGATTGAGCATATTTAATAGAATTCCAGGAGCACGGGGAGATCAGTTCCCTCAAAAAAAAAAAAAAAANAGACTCTTGAGAGTCCCTTGGACTGCAAGGAGATCCAACCAGTCCATCCTAAAGGAAATCAGTCCTGAATATTCATTGGAAGGACTGATGCTGAAGCTGAAACTCCAATACCTTGCCACCTGATGCGAAGAACTGACTCATTGGAAAAGAGCTTGATGCTGGGAAAGATTGAAGGTGGGAGGAGAAGGGGATGACAGAGGATGAGATGGTTGGATGGCATCACCGACTCAATGGGCATGAGTTTGAGCAAGTTCCAGCAGTTGGTGATGGACAGGGAGGCCTGGTGTGGTGCAGTCCATGGAGTCGAAAAGAATCAAACACGGCTGAGCAACTGAACTGACTGAATGGAACCGGATGCTCCCTGGTACCTGTGTGTGTCGCAGGCCGGAGCTGTAGAAGGGTGACAGTTTTGCCTGAATAAAATGCAGTTTTCTTAACCTCAGTCTAAAGAAGGAATGCACTTTGGCTGAACCAGGCCTATCAGAAGAGGGTAGGTGGTATCTTGGGATGAAGAGATGCCGGCTGGTTTCTTGAAGACGAGGATCCTACCTACAGAATTTCTGTACACCTGGGTGCATATGGAGACTTCCTAAGTATTAGATGGAAGAAAAACTAGGAAGGAGCGGGATTGAGCATATTTAATAGAATTCCAGGAGCACGGGGAGATCAGTTCCCTCAAAAAAAAAAAAAAAAAGCTGGACCCACTTGAAGACTGTGTACAAATTCAGGGAGGGAGTCTTGGCTCCATGGTGCCGAGTTAACCTCCGAAAGCTGAAATTTCCCCAACAGGAAACATACCCACATCCACTTGGAGTCTGAACACATAGTGTAGGGTTGTCACCAAACCAAACTTGGGTCTGCTCACCTGCGCAGAAAAGCCAATCGACTGACACTGGGTTGTGCTGAAGGGAAGTGCAGGGTTATTACAGGGCACCAGACAAGGAGTGCAAGCAGCTAGCGCTTGAAAGACCTCAACTCTGATGGACTCCAGCAGTTCAGTTCAGTCACTCAGTTGTGTCCGACTCTTTGAGACCCCATGGACTGCAGCACGCCAGGCCTCCCTATCCATTACCAACTCCTGGAGTTCACTCAAACTCATAACCATTGAGTTGGTGATGCCATCCAACAATCTTATCCTCTGTCATCCCCTTCTCCCACCTACAATCTTTCCCAGCATCAAGGTCTTTTCCAATGAGTCAGCTCTTTGCATCAGGTGGACAAATATTGGAGTTTCAGCTTCAGCATCAGTCCTTCCAATGAATATTCAGGACTGATCTCCTTTAGGATGGACTGGTTGGATCTCCTTGCAGTCCAAGGGACTCTCAAGAGTCAACACCACAGTTCAAAAGCATCAATTCTTTGGACTTCAGCAAAGCGTTTTTAAAAGCCAAGTGAGGGAGAGGGGCTTGCAGGGGCTGTGATCAGCTTGTGCACAATTCTGTGCTTGGCTGATGCAGACATAAAGGGGCCTTGTTGCAGGGTTAACAGAATCAATCCTCAGGCGCCAGTAGGTCTGGGGGCTGAGTGCTCAGGGTCCTCAGGTGGCTAATTTCTTCCATGTGGTGGTGGTGTTAGCATCTGTAAATCAGCTCAGGGAGTGTGCATCAGATGCTATTATCTAGGCACTTCAGAGAGGAGCCACAGCAGAGGGTGTGGGGGAAGGGTCTGTCCCAGGAAGGCCCCTTAGGGTCCTGCCCAGTTTCAGGATCATGAAATAAGACTTTCCTTGTCAGCTAAATGACAGGAACTGGAAAACAGTAAATCCCCAGCGAGCCACGCGGGCTTTTGTTATTAGTGTGTGAGTTATGGTGCCGTCAGACCTCCTCATTACAGCTGCAGAGATGGAGCCCATCAGAGACTCCCAACAAGGAGCAATACCGAAGAGAAAAAGTGAAAATTTTTACATAACCTCCTGCTCGTCCTGCCTCTGTAGCTCAGCTTACTCTTTACAAATCCTGGATCATGTAGGACAGGTAGTCTCAGAAAGTGGGGACTTACAGTGCTAGGAATTGGAGCTTATCTCACTCACCCTCGTCCTACAATGCCCGGCCCCTGCAAACCTGCTTAATCATGCCTGTCCATGTAAAGGTCAGGCATACCCCTCCCCGTCTTGACTGCTATTCCTGTGTGCAAAACCCCTTAGTTTAAACCAGCATATAGCAGCTAGTGGTGCCCACTATTGTCTGTCTATAAAAACTCTGTAACCTCTTTGTTTGAGCCTCAGAGCTTGGAGTGTTAACACCTTTGGGCCTGCCAGCGTAATTAACCTGAGTTCTCCAGCTCTCCGAGTGTGGTGCTGGTTTCTCGATTGCTGGTTTCTGCCAACAGTACTGCTGCCTCACTGGTTAAGACCCCAACACGAAAGAGCCCACGGCCACTCCTTTTGCGGCATACCAGACATCGTGCTGAGAAACCTGGTCCTATAAAACCTCTGCTGCAATAAGAATGGCATGCACCTCGGCTGCCTGCTCCATCATAAGATAGTTTGCCTTAACATGCTTGAAATCCCATCTCAGAAAAGCCCAAACATCTCTCTCCGTGACTCCCTGCAGTCTCTAGCATATAGGGCACACTCTTGGTGTCTTGAACTTGTATTCTAGGATCTAACATTTACAAGAAGCAACATCTCAATGATTCTACTGGAACCTTTATTATGGAAAACACTGAACATACATAAGCTTAGAAAGACGGCTTCCCAGGCGGCTCAGTGGCAAAGAATCCGCCTGTCAATGCAGGAGACTTGAGTTTGCTCCCTGGGCCGGGAAGATCTGGAGTAGAAACGGCAACCCACTCCAGTATTCTCGCCTGGAAAATTTCACGGACAGAGGAGCCTGGTAGGCTATACAGTCCATGGGATCACAAAGAGTCAGACATGAGTGAGCGAATGAACGCACATGCAAGATTAGAAAGACTGGCATAATGGGTTCACGTGAGTTTCTTTAATCATCATGAAAATACACCCGTATTGTCCAATCCTGTTTCATCTCTTTATTCCCTTATTCTTTTTCTTTCTTTTCCTATATTGGAATGTTTCTAGAAAAATCCAAACTATCATCTACTTTTATCCTAAACATCTCAGTATGAGTCCATAACCAATCAACTTCTTTTTTTTAAATTTAACTATTCTGCCATTATTACAGCAAACAAAACTGATAATTCTTGCCCATGGTCATTTCATATCTGGTCTATATTCCAGGTTTCCTATGCTGCCTCAGAAATATTTTTAAAATTTATTTTTGTTATTGAAGTATAGTTGATTTAGAATGTTGTGTTAATTTCTATGGTACAGCTAAGTGTCTCAGTTATACCTATTGTATATAGGTATATATACAGTATCTCAGGTGACTCCAAGGAGGTGGGGGAGGAGCCAGACTATACACAATAGGTATGCTGCTGCTGCTGCTGCTGCTGCTAAGTCACTTCAGTCGTGTCCGACTCTGTGCGACCCCACAGACGGCAGCCCACCAGGCTCCCCCGTCCCTGGGATTCTCCAGGCAAGAACACTGGCGTGGGTTGCCATTTCCTTCTCCAACACAATAGGTATACACAGTCTTTTTTATGTTTTTCCCATGATGCTTTACCCCAGGATACTGACTCTATTTTAGTTCCTATGCTATGAAGTAGGGCCACTCTAGGTAGAATAGCTCGTATCTACTAATCCCAAACTCCCAATCCATCTCTCCTATACCTCTCTCCCTCTTGGCGACCTCAAGTCTCTGAGTCGGTTTCTCTTTTGCAGACAGGTCCATTTGTGCCATATTTTAGATTCCACACGTAAGCGGTATCATATGGCGTTTGTCTTTCAAAAATATTTTTTAAATGTTGACTCCTTTGAATCAGGATCTGAACAAAGACCACATACTAATTTTAGGTGTTAAACCTCTAAGTCTTAAGTCTCATGTCTGTAACTGCCCCCACCCCTCACCTAGGTTCTATGTCATGAGTTTATTGGAGAAATCAGATCAATTGCCCTGGAAAATGTGGCCACGGCATTGACTTGACATTTTCTAACTAGTTCCTCTGCTGAATTTCCTGTTAAATGAAAGATCCAGAGGCTTGCTTAGATTCAGCTTAACTTTTTCCACAAGGCTGCTTCAGAGGAGGTACTGTGTATTTGTATTGCATCATACCATAATAGCCTGTTACCCTCTTAGTGATATTAAGATTGATATCGGGTTCCTGGCTCACCACCAGCCTGACCCCTCCTCTGTAGTCCCCATCAGCCTGTCACCTGAGGGCTTTAGCATCTGTTAATGACTGTTGCCTAGACTTATTCTTCCAATAGGTGATTAAAAAAGATTTCCTCTCGCTATCCTTCCTTCCACTTTTATCTGCTGGTGTTCATGTATAAAGGAGAAAGTTCTGCCATCAACTATTGGGAACTCTAAAATAAGGTGTGGGCTTCCCTAGTGGCTCAGTGAAGAATCCGCCTGCAATGCAGGAGACCTGGATTCGATCCCTGGGTTGGGAAGATCCCCTGGAGAAGGGAAAGGCTCCCCACTCCAGTATTCTTGCCTGGAGAATCTCCATGGACAGAGGAGCCTGGCAGGCTACAGTCCGCATGGTCACAAAAAGTTGGTCAAAACTGAGTGACTAAGGGAAAAATAAGGTTTATATACAAACTTATGTTACCGGGGGAAAGGGA
>SJYA01009679.1:0-10428 GCA_006410615.1 Neotragus moschatus
ACTGGTTCCAAACAGGAAAAGGAGTACCTCAAAGCTGTATATTGTCACCCTGCTTATTTAACTTATAAGAAGAGTACATCATGAGAAGTGCTGGACTGGATGAGCCCAAACTGGAGTCAAGGTTGACAGGTGAAATATCAATAACCTCTGATACGGAGATGACACCATCCTTATGGAAGAAAGTGAAGAATAACTAAAAAGTATCTTGATGAAAGTGAAAGAGGAAAGTGAAAAAGTTGGCTTAATGCTCAACATTCAGAAAACAAGATCATGGCATCTGGTCCAATCACTTCATGGTAAATATGGGGAAACAGTAGATACAGTGGCTGCCTTAATTTTGGGGGGCTCTAAAATTTCTGCAGATGGTTACTGCAGTCATGNTCTTGATGAAAGTGAAAGAGGAAAGTGAAAAAGTTGGCTTAATGCTCAACATTCAGAAAACAAGATCATGGCATCTGGTCCAATCACTTCATGGTAAATATGGGGAAACAGTAGATACAGTGGCTGCCTTAATTTTGGGGGGCTCTAAAATTTCTGCAGATGGTTACTGCAGTCATGAAATTAAAAGACGCTTACACTTTGGAAGGAAAGTTATGACCAACCTAGACATGATATTAGAAGCAGAGACATTCCTTTCCCAACCAATGTCCATCTAGTCAAGGCTATGGTTTTACCAGTAGTCATGTGTGGATGTGAGAGTTGGACTATAATGAAAGCTGAGCACCGAAGAATTGGTGCTTTGAAATGCGGTGTTGGAGAAGACTCTTGAGAGTCTCTTGGACTGCAAGGAGATCCAACCAATCCATCCTAAAGAAGATTAGTCCTGAGTGTTCACTGGAAGTGCTAATGTTGAAGCTGAAACTCCAATACTTTGGCCACCTGATGTGAAGAGTTGACTCATTTGAAAAGACCCTAGTGCTGGGAAAGATTTAAGTCAGGGGAGAAGGGGATGACAGAGGATAAGATGGTTGTATGGCATCACCGACTCAATGGACATGAGTTTGAGTAAACTCCTGTAGTTGATGATGGACAGGGAGGCCTGGTGTGGTGCAGTCCATGGAGTCACAAGAGTTGGACATGACTGAGGGACTGAACTGAACTGAACTGACTATGATTATACAGTGGAAGTATCAAATAAATTCAAAGGAATAGATCTGATAGACAGAGTGCCAGAACAATAATGGATGGAGGTTCCTGACATTGTACAGGAGGCACTGATCAAGACCATCCCCAAGAAAATGAAATACAAAAAGGCAAAATGGTTGTTAAGGAGGACTTACAAACAGCTGAGAAAAGAAGAGAAGTTAAAGGCAAAGGAGAAAAGGAAATATATATCCATTTGAACGCAGAGTTCCAAAGAATAGCAAGGAGAGATAAGAAAACCTTCTTCAGTATCAGTGCAAAGAAATGAAGGAGAACAATAGAATTGAAAATACTAGAGATCTCTCCAAGAAAGTCAGAGATACCAAGGGAACATTTCATGCAAACATGGGCACAATTAAGGACAGTAATGATATGGACCTAACAGAAACAGAAAATATTAAGAAGAATAGGCAATAATACACAGAAGAACTATACAAAAAAGAACTTCAGGACCCAGATAATTGTAATGGTGTGATTACTTACCTAGAAACAGACATCCTGGAATGTGAAGTCAAGTAGGCCTTAGGAAGCATCACTACAAACAAAATAGTGGAAGTGATGGAATTCCAGTAGAGCTATTTCAGATCCTGAAAGATGATGCTGTGAAAGTGTTGCACTCAGTATGCCAGTGAATTTGGAAGGCACAATAGTGCCACAGAACTAGAAAAGGTCAATTTTTATTCCAGTCCCAAAGAAAGGCAATGCCAAAAAATGTTCAAACAACTGTACAACTGCACTCATTTCACATGTTAGCAAAGTAATGCTCAAAACCCTCCAAGCCAGGCTTCAACAGTACGTGAACCATGAACTTCCAGATTTTCAAGATGGATTTTAAAAAGGTAGAGGAACCTCAGATCAAATTGCGAACGTCTGCAGGATCATGGAAAAAGCAAGAGAGTTCCAGAAAAACATCTATTTCTGCTTTATTGACTAGGTCAAAGCCTTTGTCTGTGTGGATCACAATAAACTGTGGAAAATTCTGAGAGAGATGGGAATACCAGACCACCTGACCTGCCTCTTGAGAAATCTGTATGCAGGTCAGGAAGCAACATTAGAACTGGACATAGAACAACAGACTGGTTCCAAATAGGAAAAGGAGTATGTCAAGGCTTTATATTGTCACCCTGCTTATTCAACTGATATGCAGAGTACATCATGAGAAATGCTGGGCTGGATGAAGCACAAACTGGGATCAAGTTTAACAAGAGAAATATCAATAACCTCAGATATGCAGATTATACCATCCTTATGGCAAAAAGGGAAGAACTAAAGATCCTCTTGATGAAAGTGAAAGAGGAGAGTGAAACAGTTGGCTTAAAACTCAACATTCAGAAAACTAAGATCATGGCGTCTGGTCCCAACGCTTCATGTGAAATAGATGGGGAAACAATGGAAACAGTGACAGCCTTTTTTTGGGGGGGGGAGGGGGCTTCAAAATCACTGCAGATGGTGACTGCAGCTGTGAAATTAAAAGACGCTCTCTCCTTGGAAGAAAAGGTATGACCAAAATAGACAGCTTATTCAAAAGCAGAGACACTACTTTACCCACAAAGGTCATCTAGTCAAAATTATGTTTTTGCTACTTGTCATGTATTCATATAAGAGTTGGACTATAAAGAAAGCTGAGCACCGAAGAATGAATGCTTTTGAACTATGGTGTTGGAGAAGACTCTTGAGACTCCTTTGGCCTGCTGGAGATCCAACCAGTCTATCCTAAAGGAAATCAATCCTGAATATTCATTGTAAGCGCTGATGCTGAAACTGAAACTTTTGCCATGTGATGCGAAGAACAGACTCACTGGAAAAGGCACTGATGTTGGAAAAGATTGAAGGTAGGAGAAGGGGATGAGAGAAGATGAGATGGTTGGATCGCATCATCAACACAATGGACATGAGAATGAGCAAGCTCCTGTAGTGGGTGATGGACACGGAGGCCTGGTGTGCTGCAGCCCATGGGGTCGCAGAGAGTCATACCCGAATGAGTGACTGAACAGAACTGAACTGTTTAGTTGCTAAGTCGTCGTGAGGGCATAAAAGTCTATGTTAAAATCCGTGCACTGTATCGTATTTTCTCTCTCTTCTCAAAAATGATTTGCCATTTAGTCATGTCCTACTCTTTGCGACACCATGAACTGTAGCCTCCCAGGTTCCTCTGCCAATGGAATTTTCCAAGCAAGAATACTGAAGTGGGTTACCATTACCTTCTCTAGGGGATCTTCCTGATGCAGGGTTTGAACCTATGTCTCCTGCATCGGCAGGCAGATTATTTACGACTGAGCCTCCTAGGAACCCAGTAGATTTATCTGTGAGAATAAACTGTCTAGATGATGAGGTCACTTGATAGAGTCAGTACCAGACACTAATTTTGCAAAAAATCATACATCTTAGAAAGAGGACAACCCACTCTAGCACTGTGATGCAAAGATACCTATTTTTCTCCACCGGGCAGCAGTACTCAAGTTTCTGAAGTATTGATTTATTAGAGTAAATGGTGAAAGAAAGCCTAAAAGAATTTTGAATCAGTAACTGCTTTAAAGAATCCAAATCAATAAAAGTATTTATTGTAATGCAAGGGGAAAGTAAGGAACATTTCATGCAAAGATAGGCTCAATAAAGGAAGAAATGGTATGGACCTAACAGAAGCGGAAGATATTAAGAAGAGGTGGCAAGAATACACAGAACTATACAAAAAAAGGTCTTCAGGATTCAGATAACCACAATGGTGTGATCACTCACCTAGAGCCAGACATCCTGGAATGTGAAGTCAAGTGGGCCTTAGGAAGCATCACTATGAACAAAATAGTGGAGGTGATGGAATTCCAGTTGAGCTATTTCAAATCCTGAAAGATGATGTTGTGAAAGTGCTGCACTCAGCATGCCAGCAATTCTGTAAAACTCAGCAATGACCACGGGAAAGGTCAGTTTTCATTCCAATCCTAAAGAAGGCAATGCCAAAAAATGTTCAAAGTACTGCACCACTGCACTCATTTCACCTGCTAGCAAAGCAGTGCTCAGAATTCTCTAAGTTAGGCTTCAACAGTACATGAACCATGAACTTCTGGATGTTCAAGATAGATTTAGAAAAGGCAGAGGAACCTGAGATCAAATTGTCAACGTCTGCTGGGTCATCAAAAAAGTAAGAGAATTCCAGAAAAACACCTCCTTTTGCTTTATTGACTATGCCAAAGCCTTTGACTGTGTGTGTCACAACTGTAGAAAATCCTTAAAGACATGGGAATACCAGAACACCTGACCTCCCTCCTAAGAATCTGTATGCAGGTCAAGAAGCAACAGTTAGAACTGGACATGGAACAATAGACTGGTTCCAAATTAGGAAAGGAGTAGGCCAAGCCTGTATACTGTCATTCTGCTCATTTAACTTATATGCAGAGTACATTATGTGAAATGCCAATCTGGCTGAAGCACAAACTGGAATCAAGATTGCTGGGAGAAATGTCAATAACCTCAGATACACAGATGACACAACCTTTATGGCAGAAAATGAACAATAAAGCGTCTCTTGATTAAAGTGAAAGAGGAGAATGAAACAATTGGATTAAAGCTCAACATTCAGAAAACCAAGATCAAGGTATCTATTTCCATCACTTCATGGCAAAAAGATGGGGAAACAATGGAAACAGTGATAGACTTTTTATTATTTTGAGCTCCAAAATCACTGCAGATGGTGACTGCATCCATGCCCTGGTGGCTCAGATGATAAAGCATCTGCCTACAATGCAGGAGACCCAGGCTCAATCCCTGGATCAGGAAGATTCTCTGGAGAAGGAAATGGCAACCCACTCCAGTATTCTTGCCTGGAAAATCTCATGGACAGAGTAGCCTGGTAGGCTACAGTTCATGGGCTCAGAAAGAGTTGGACACAACTGAGCGACTTCACTTTCTTTCTTTTTGCTCCTTAGAAGAAAAGCTATGACCAACATAGACACTTTATTAAAAAGCAGAGGGATTACTTTACCAACAAAATTTCATCTAGTCCAAGGTATGGTATTTTCCAGTAGTCATGTATGGATGTGAGAGTTGGACTATACAGAAAGCTGAAGCCAAAGAACTGATTCTTTTGAGCTGTGGTGTTGGAGAAGACTCTTGAGAGTCCCTTGGACTGCAAGGAGATCCAACCATCCTAAATAGAATCAGTCCTGAATATTCATTTGAAGCTGTGATGCTGAAACTGAAACTCCAGTACTTTGGCTTGTGATGAGAAGAATAGAACCATTGGAAAAGATCCTGATGCTGGGAAATATTGTAGGTGGGAGGAGAAGTTGACAACAGAGGATGAGACAGTTAGATGGCATCACTGATGCAATGGTCATGAGTTTGAGTATGCTCTGTGAGTTGGTAATGGATATGGAAGCCTGGTGTGCTGCAATACATGGGGTTGCAAAGTGCTGGACATGACTGAGTGACTGAAATGAACTGAACTGAAGTTACTGAATAAACTCACTCAAAGCTCTTACATTTTATATGTGTGTTTTTCAAGCAGATGTATTGATATAATTGGATTAATAATCGCTCTCTCTGGTACTAACATGCACTAAGATAAAATGTGATGAGTTTGGCGATATGTGGAAGATAACTTACTAAAATGTCTGGGACATCAATCTAGTCAACCTTTATTCAGAGAAAATCAGATAATTTCCAGGCATTATACTAGAAACAAACATAGTGAATATGAAAGTGAAAGAAAGCAAAGTCGTTCAGCCGTGTCTGACTCTGCGATCCTGGGGACTGTAGCCTACAAGTCTCCTCTGTCCATGGGATTTTCCAGGCAAGATTACTGGAGTGGGTTGCCATTTCCTTCTCCAGGGGATCTTCCAGATCCAAGGATAGAACCCAGGGATCAAATCCAGGTCTCCCACAAATTGGAAGGAGACACTTTAACCTCTGAGCCACCAGGTGAATATGGCAAAGCTTCAAATGTAGTCAACCTAGGTTTAGTGAGACCTCAACACTGATGAAGTTTTGTTTCATTTTTAATTTATTGCCATGCTGTCTATTATTTTATTTATTAATGATCATGACCTATTGTGTCTAGAAATGTAGAATGAAGATTTTGAGAACAGATAACATGGAAATTTGAAATATTCTTCATAAGTGGAATACAATTTATACTTCATCACATGTATTAATTTATTTGCTAGTAAAGATAGGATGAAACCACCCTTATGGCAGAAAGAGAAGAGGAACAAAATATCCTCTTGATGAAGATGAAAGAGGAGAGTGACAAAGTTGGCTTAAAAATCAATATTCATAAAATGAAGATCATGGCATTCATTCCTATCACTTCAGGGTAAATAGATAAGGAAACAATGGAAATAGTGAAAATTTTTACATTATTGGGCTCCAAAATCACTGCAGATAGTGACTGCAGCCATGACATTAAAAGCTGCTTGCTCCTTGGAAGAAAAGCTATGACAAACCTAGACAGCACATTAAAAAGCAAAGACATTACTTTGTTGACAAAGGTCCATCTAGTCAAAGTTATGGTTTTTCCAGTAGTCATGCATGGATGTGAGAGTTGGACCACAAAGAAAGCTCAGCACTGAAGAACTGATCCTTTTGATCCTTTTGAAGTGTTGTCGAAGACTTGAGAGTCCCGTGAACTGCAAGGAAACCAAACCAGTCAATCCTAAAGGAAATCAGTCCTGAATTTTCATCGGGAGAACTGATGCTGAAGCTGAAACTTTAATACTTTGGCCGTCTGATGCGAAGGGCCAATTCGTTAGAAAAACCTTGATGCTGGTAGAGATTGAAGGAAGGAGGAAAGGGGACAACAGAGGATAAAATGGTTGGGTGGCATCACTGACTAGATGTACATGAGTTAGAGTAACCTCCAGGAGTTGGCTATAGACAGGGAAGTCTGGGGTGCTGGAGTCCATGGGGTCTCCAAGCGTTGGACATGACTGAGCGACTGAACTGAACTGAAAAGATAGGATGAGGATAAGATTGTTGGATACTATCTCTGACTCAATGGATATGAGTTTGAGCATACTCCAGGAGATAGTGAAGGACAGGGGAGGCTGGTCCTCTGTAGTTCACAGGGTTGCAAAGAGTTGAAAATGACTTAGTGACGGAAAACACAACAATAAAGATAGTACTGCATAATGACAGCATCTTTTGTTAATTTTCAAATTCTTCCCCTAATGATTCAATGTAGAGAATGTAATATCATACTTAAAAAACATGAGAGGGCTTCCCTGTTGGCTCAGTGGTAAAGAATCTGCTTTTCAGTGCAGGAGACATGGGCTTGATCCCTGGTCTGAGAGTATCCTACATGTTGTACAGCAACTAAGCCTCTCCACCACAGCTATTCAGACTGTGTTCTAGAGCCCAGAATGCAGTCCAAGTGCCACAGCTACTGAAGCTGGCATTCCCTGGAGCCCATGCTCTGTAACAAGACATAACTGAAATGAATAGCCTGTGCACTGCAACAAAGAGTAGGCCCTGCTCGCCACAGTCAGAGAAAAGCCTGCTCAGCAATAAAGATCCAGAACAGTCAAAAATAAACATATAAATAAAATTAGTAAAACATCAACAAAAAACCAACAGCAATATCAAAAGCTGTTTAGAATTACAGGGCCAGGTAAAATAATGTGAAATAAATGCAGGATAATTTCCATATTTTAGGTATTTCTGGTTTCTACAGTTTACATCCTCACACAGTTGTAACTCACTGAGTCCAGTGTGTAGGTTTAATTCCATCTTTGTCTTTAAACAATGCAATTTTTCAATTGGCTACTAGGGAATTTAAAGAAATTTAACTTACCACTCTGTTACTCACCACTACACAATTCTGTTAGTATCCAGGTTTGGATTTTCTGTACTAGTTTGGATAACTGATATTTTAGTTATCTCATGAGGCTGAGAGTTTGTCTTGCCTGTTGTATCAATTTAACTGAGGTTTGCTATTGCTAATCTCCTTTCTAGCAACTTGTGTCACTCGTTGCTGCTGCTATGTCGCTTCAGTCGTGTCTGACTCTGTGCGACTCCATAGACGGCAGCCCACCAGGCTCCCCTGTCCCTGGGATTCTCCAGGCAAGAACAGTGGAGTGGGTTGCCATTTCCTTTTCCAATGCATGAAAGTGAAAAGTGAAAGTGAAGTCGCTCAGTCGTGTCCGACTCTTAGTGACTCCACGGACTGAAGCCTACCAGGCTCCTCTGTCCATGGGATTTGACAGGCAAGAGTACTGGAGTGGGCCATTGCCTTCTCTTGTGTCGCTTGTTACCTCTCTTCAAATTTAAAGGTGCAAATAGCCTGACTGTATTCTTCATCTGCTATATTGTTTGAATCATTTCAGAATCTGTTATCCCATTCAAAATTGGTGCAGCATTGCTCTATTAGATTGCCATGTTTTCTATAAACTGAACTTCCTTGTGTCATGTGATCTGGGTCTGTTTTGATCTACCATTACCCAGATTATTTTAAGATGGTTACATCTGACTACATATAATAACTCTTCAGCTGCTTTTAAATGCTTACAACAAACTGGTTCTTGGTATTTCTTCTGACTCAGATTTTTGTTTCTAGTTTGATGCATATCTCTTTTTCTGATGCTGTAAAATCCTTGTATATAATTCGACTAACTTGGAATTTTTAAATAATGCTTCTGCTTCCAGAATTTGAATTTCATTGCCTCTAATCTGCTTAATTCTTTTGGCTAAATCAAAAATTCATTCAAGACTTTCAAAATACAGCCTCCTAGAAGTGGTAAGTTGACTGGCATTCTGGCCCACTAAATATGACTTAGGTAAGGTTTGAAGAAGCAAACATTTACCAGGTTATCATTTTGTTCATCTCTACCCCCATTTTGCTGAAGTTAATTAGCCCAGACTTGGACTAATTGGTTCATTCATCTAAGTTATCAAATCTGTAGACAGTCATTTGTAGTATTCATTATCCATTTAATGTCCATGAGATCATTGCTAATGAACCTACTTTCATTTTTTATGTTGGTAATGTGCTTCTTCCCTACGTTTCTTAATTAATGTATATAGAGTCTTATCAGTTTTATCGATCTTTTTAAAACACAAGCATTTTACTGCATTGTTTTCTATACTGTCTTCTGTTTCCAGTTTCATTGATTTTTGCTCTAATTTATGAATCTTCTGCTTGTTTTAGACCTCAATTGCTATTCTTTATAGAGTTTCTTAAGGTAAAGACTTAGATTATTGATTTTAGAAATTTCTTACTTTATAGCATACACAGTTTATGCCATAATTTTAGCTTTAGAAATGCTAGCACAGGATCTAGAAATCTTAACTAGGTTTATATTAATTTTATTTAGCACTAAATATTTAAAATTCCTCTTGAGCTTTTTAATAATTTAAATTGATTCTAAATTATCAAGGTGCTATTTAGAAATTTGATGTGTGATTTTTAAATATTTTAAAAAATTTTAAGCTATTTTCTGGTATTAATGAATAGTTTGTAATGCTCAAAATTTTCCAAGCCAGGCTTCAGCAGTACGTGAACGGTGAACTTTCAGATGTTCAAGCTGGCTTTAGAAAAGGCAGAGGAACCAGAGATCAAATTGCCAACATTCTCTGGATCATTGAAAGAGCAAGAGAGTTCCAGAAAAACATCTATTTCTGCTTTATTGACTATGCCAAAGCCTTTGACTGTGTGGATCACAATAAACTGTGGAAAATTCTGAAAGAGATGGGAATACCAGATCATCTGACCTACCACTTGAGCAACCTGTATGCAGGTCAGGAAGTAACAATTAGAACTGGACATGGAACAACAGACTGATTCCAAATAGGAAAAGGTATGTGTCAGGGCTGTATATTGTCACCCTGCTTATCTAACTTATATGCAGAGTACATCATGAGAAATGCTGGACTGGAGGAAGCACAAGATGGAATCAAGATTGCCAGGAGAAATATCAATAACCTCAGATATGCAGATGACACCACCCTTATGGCTGAAAGTGAAGAGGAACTAAAAAGCCTCTTGATGAAAGTGAAAGAGGAGCGTGAAAAAGGTGGCTTAAAGCTCAACATTCAGAAAACGAAGATCATGGCATCTGGTCCCATCACTTCATGGCAAATAGATTGAGAAACAGTGAAAACAATGTCAGACTTTATTTTGGGAGGTCTCCAAAATCACTGCAGATGGTGACTGCAGCCACGAAATTAAAAGATGCTTACTCTTTGGAAGGAAAGTTATGACCAACGTAGACAGCATATTACAAAGCAGAGATATTACTTTGCCAACAAAAGTCCATCTAGTCAAGGCTATGGTTTTTCCACTGGTCGTGTATGGAT
>SJYA01009679.1:13243-27960 GCA_006410615.1 Neotragus moschatus
TGGGGTAGGGACTATAAGTCCCACTTTACAGATAAGGACTTAGAGACTCAGAGAGGCAGAAAGACTAGAGGTGGAAGGGAACTTTTAGATCACCAGCTATAGTCCGCTCCTCATTCTTAGGTGACGATACTGAGGTCTGGAGAGGTAACTTGACCACCTTCTCAACTCCCAGACATACGTTGTGTCCCCAGGGTCAGATGGTTGGATGGGGGTGGATTACAAACCTGAAATTCCAGACTTGATCTCCCAACCAGACCCCAGGATTAGAAGAACTGCCATCCTAGCTGAGCATTAAATCACACACACACACAGACCTGTCACCTTTCATATACAGCAGTGGAGGCGTCAACCAGTAGCATCTCTTTGGGTGGCAACCTGAAAATTTAACACGTGTACCTTCCACAAGGCTTCTCAGATGGTGCTAAGAGTAGAGAACCTGCCAGCCAATGCCAGAGATGCAAGAGAGACAGGTTTGATCCCTGGGTGGGGAAGACCTCAGGGCAGCAAGATTTACAGAAGGAGGAACTGGAAAAAGCCTGGTTGTCTGTCAATCCGGAGAGATCTGCTTGGATCAACTGGGGCCCATCTGGAACTGCAGGGCACTATGTCACTCTTATCAGATGCGCAGTAAGCTCCAGGATGCATTGTGAAGTGAACAAAGCAGAGCAGGGAACACTTTTTACATCCGTGTGATGGCGCAGGAGATGAACTGTGGCTCTCATATTCAGAGATCCCCTCGGGAGGGATGAAAGAGTACAGTGCCAGGGAGCTGGGGAGCTAGAGAAGGGGAAGTCAGGTGGGGCTTTCTTTCGCTGGGAGCCCTTAGAAGTATTTGGACTTTTTTTCCTCTGCGCAAAATTCCATGTCTACAAGTTCAGTTCAGTCGCTCAGTTGTGTTCAACTCTTTGCGACCCCATGGACTGCAGCACACCAGGCCTCCCTGTGTGCACCCAGAGTTTACTCAAACACCCAACTCCCAGAGTTTACTCAAACTCATGTCCATCGAGTCGGTGATGCCATCCAACCATCTTATCCTCTGTTGTCCCCTTCTCTTCCCGTCTTCAATCTTTCCCAGCATCAGGGTCTTTTCCAATGGGTCAGTTCTTCCCCTCAGGTGGCCAAATTATTGGAGTTTCAACTTCATCATCAGTCTTTCCACTGAACATTCAGGACTGATTTCCTTTAGGATGGACTGGATGCCTTGAGAGTCCAAGGGACTCTCAAGAGTCTTCTCCAACATCACAGTTCAAAAGCATCGATTCTTCGGTGCTCAGCTTTCTTTATAGTCCAACTCTCATATCCATACATGACTGCTGGAAAAACTATAGCCTTGACTAGATGGACCTTAGCCGACAAAGTACTGTCTCTTCTTTTTAATGTGCTGTCTAGGTTGGTCATAACTTTTCTTCCAAGGAGCAAGCGTCTTTTAACTTCATGGCTGCAGTCACCACCTGCAGTGATTTTGGAGCTCAAAAATATAAAGTCTGTCACTGTTTCCATTGTTTCCCCATCTATTTGCCTTGAAGTGATGGGACCAGATTCCCTGTCCACAAACCCACAAGCAATATGGGAAAACAAACAAACAAACAAAAAAAACCCAGAATGTTGTCTGACTGTAAGAGATTCCCTTCCAGGGTCAGGGGGAAGTGGGGGGAACATTGCTCCCTAGTGAACCCATTTCTGTAGTCAAGGGTCTGAGTTGCTTGTTAGGAAGAGAGTTTCTGGATGGTTGGGGCGTGGGATAGGGATTCCCATGTAGCCCAAGGGACCAGAGAAGATGGTAAAGGTATCTGAGATGTCCTCAACAAGCCAGCTCTCTCCCTTCCTTCTGTCTCTTCTTTCCTTCTTTCAGCGACTATCCACTGAATCCTTGATAGCTACTAGGATCTGATCTGGAATCAGCACAAGATGGAAGGCTGGAAAAAGCACAAGCTGGAATCAAGACTGCCAGGAGAAATATCAATAACCTCAGATATGCAGATGACACCACCCTTATGGCAGAAAGTGAAGAGGAACTAAAAAGCCTCTTGATGAAAGTGAAAGAGGAGAGTGAAAAAGGTGGCTTAAAGCTCAACATTCAGAAAACGAAGATCATGGCATCTGGTCTCATCACTTCATGGGAAATAGATGGGGAAGCATCTACTGATGGTGGAACATCTAATAGATGGTGGAAACAGTGTCAGACTTTATTCTGGGGGGGGGGCTCCAAAATCACTACAGGTGGTGACTGCAGCCATGAAACTAAAAGACGCTTATTCCTTGGAAGGAAAGTTATGACCAACCTAGGTAGCATATTCAAAAGCAGAGATATTACTTTGCCAACAAAGATCCGTCTAGTCAAGGCTATGGTTTTTCCAGTGGTCCTGTGTGGATATGAGAGTTGGACTGTGAAGAAAGCTGCGNGCAGGTGGTGACTGCAGCCATGAAACTAAAAGACGCTTATTCCTTGGAAGGAAAGTTATGACCAACCTAGGTAGCATATTCAAAAGCAGAGATATTACTTTGCCAACAAAGATCCGTCTAGTCAAGGCTATGGTTTTTCCAGTGGTCCTGTGTGGATATGAGAGTTGGACTGTGAAGAAAGCTGCGTGCCGAAGAATTGATGCTTTTGAACTGTGGTGCTGGAGAAGACTCTTGAGAGTCCCTTGGACTGCAAGGAGATCCAACCAGTCCATCCTAAAGGAGATCAGTCCTGGGTGTTCATTGGGAGGACTGATGCTAAAGCTGAAACTCCAATACTTTGGCTACCTCATGTGAAGAGTTGACTCATTGGAAAAGACCCTGATGCTGGGAGAGATTGGGGGCAGGAGGTGAAGGGGACAACAGAGGATGAGATGGCTGGATGGCATCACCAACTCAATGGACATGAGTTTGAGGGAACTCCAGGAGTTGGTGATGGACAAGGAGGCCTGGCGTGCTGTGATTCATGGGGTTGCAAAGAGTTGAACACGACTGAGTGAATGAACTGAACTGAACTGAACTGAGGAACTGATCAAGACCTTGGGTACTATATTCACGATATATTTTTAATGCTTTGACCTCTAGGGTCTTGCTGACTTTCTGGAGAGCCTGCCCTTCCCAGGGTAGCCAGTTAGAGATAGTAAAGAACTCCTCTGAGAGCACCTTTCATATACAAGCTAACAATCCAGAGCCCTAATCTGCCATGGCCATGTACCAGACAACTAGGCACAGTCCGGGTGCCCCAGAATCCACTGGGGCATTATTCAAACCACTGCGTTCTAAAGCTGCCTACCCCACTGTGCCTGTTCCTTCCTGAGCAACCACAATCGAGGTTCTTGCCCATTTCCCCCCACTCCCTGCTGCCTCTGCCTGACTCCTGGTGGATGCTGGTACTTCCCTCTGTGGCCCTGCATGGTGCACGCTGTCCTCTTAGGAGCCGTGACTCACTCCCACTCATCTCCTCATCTGCTGGTCTCACCATACCTGAATAATGATCAAACTTATATTTTAAAACAGGGACCCAGCGGAATAACGAGTCAGGTTCCTTCTCTCTGTCATGGAGCTAGGAGTCCAGTCCTTATATTGCATATATTTTTCCAACTTGCCTTTTCTTTCCCCTACCTGATGATAGAAATCTGCTTGATTTCAAGACTGTAGCTGCTTATCAGATGAAGACAGCTTTGCTTTTGAAAAAGAATAATGAGATAATTTAATGGTGAGGTTTAGACACTATTTCTGACTCCCAGTACCCACCCCCACCCACCCCAACATACACACACATACATCTTCCTGCATGAGGGCTCTTGAGACCCTGGGAAAGTTCTGCTTTCCAGATCCTGCCTTCCCTGAGCTCCTCTAACCTCCTCTCTCAAAGCCCTCTGTTCCATGTTCAGAGATGCCCCTCGGACATTGTAGGGTCTTTATCAACCCTAAGCTGCAGAAGGTCTGTCTAGCCTACCTGTTAATTTTTTTTCAGTGTTTAATAAATTTTTAATTTTGAGATAATTGTAGATTCACATGCAATTGTAAGAAATAATACAAAGAGGTCATTGGTACCCTTTTCCCAGCTTCCCATAGTGATTACGTCTTCCTCTAGTGGTTTCTACATCCACTACATGGTAGCTTTTTAATTATAGCAAATGGTACCTTTTAAATATTCAGTTCTTTCCTTTGCATTTAGCTTTATAAAAATAATAACACATAATAAGCATCCTCTCTTTCCCAAGATCATAAAGATCATTGTCTCAAAAAATTCCAAGAAGAAGAGTCCTTTCAGCGTCTGCCTTTTCTCCATAGAAACTCGCTCTGAAAATTTCCCCAGTCAGATTCCACTGGAGATTTTTGACTCAACTAATCAATGACGTTCTTGATCATGAGTCCACTGTAAACTTTTCAGTTGTTAATTCAGTCATGGATGTATTTCTTTATTCAACAAGGATTTCCAACATACATCCAAGTGTCAAGGATGGTCCCAGCCCAGGGCACACAGGGGTGGTGGTGTGCGGGGGGAGTCATAGACAATAAGAGAAAAGGGGGAGGTCAGATCTCCTGGGGTCTTGTTGGCGGTAGAGAATAAGAGTATGGATTTTGTTCTCGAGGCAATGGCACAACAGAGGGTTTAAAGCAGGGAGAACTCTGAGCTGATTTATCCTTTCAGACCATCCCCCTGTCTGCTTGGTTAATTGTGAGTACATTGGGGGCAAAAAGAAATAGCAAAGCCAGTGAGGAGCTTCTGTGGAACCCTTGTTCCTTGTGAAAGCTTCCGCCTCTCTCACCCCTTTCTGCCCACTGTCTCCTCTTGGGCTCTCTCTCTACTCTGCCTGTGTCTAAGGTATCTGTGCCCCACGGGGCTCAGCCTGAGTCTGCTCCCACCACGCACCGCCCAGCCTTCCTCAGCTACTTCGCTGCACCTGACCACAAACCAGCTTCCTCATAAAACCACAGAACCACTGTGTGAAGTTTCACATCTCCATGCTTTTCTTCTTAACCCTTGCCACCTGTGGGCCATATATTATTTTTTTTACATACAGACTTTAAGACAACATACTCAGAAACTATGAATGCAGACATGTATACACACATATATAAAATATGAAGAATAGTGTGAACCCCTTAAGCACCCAGAAAGTGAGAGCTGCTCAGTCGTGTCTGATTCTTTGCAACCCCATGGACTATACAGTCCGGGGAATTCTCCAGGCCAGAATGCTGGAGTGGGGAGCCTTTCCCTTCTCCAGGGGATCTTCTCAACCCAGGGAACTCAGGGCTCCCGCCTTGCAGGCAGATTCTTCACCAACTGAGCTATCAGGGGAGCCCTTAAGCACCTTATATGGAGATATTAAGTGAGGAAATAGTTTTTCTAAAATGAGTGGCGTATTGACATAAAACAAAAAAAATCCCATCTTCTTTCTTATTGTGAAAGCTACTTTTCAGAAACGTAATATGCCTCCACTGGCCTGTCTGCACTCCCTATTCCACTTTTCAAGCAGTCTCCGAGTTGAATCCTGCATTCTTGCTGTATGCCAAGGGTTAGGTCATTAATATGCAAAAGAAGCTGGTGTTGAAAGGGTGGACTTTATAATTGGACACATTCTTTAGAGCCTCCCGCAAACGCTCATTTGTTCATACATCCACTTGTTTACTCATTTATTCGCTCATTCATTCATCTCTCCTTTCATTTGCTCATTTGATGAACATTCCCTGAGCAGCTCATGTGGAGTTTGGGGTCACTGAGGGCATCCAGGAAGGAACACTCTTCTGAAGATGTTAGCAGTCCGGGAGGGGAGGACCTGTCCACATCGATTCCACTGCAAGGTACCAAGTGCTCAGAAGCCCTGGGCTGACCCAATCAAAAAATGGGCCAAAGAACTAAATAGACATTTCTCCAAAGAAGACATACGGATGGCTAACAAACACATGAAAAGATGCTCAACTTCACTTAATGCAAATCAAGACCACAATGAGATACCATTTCACACCAGTCAGAATGGCTGCAATCCAAAAGTCTGCAAGCAATAAATGCTGGGGAGGGTGTGGAGACAAGGGAACCCTCTTACACTGTTGGTGGGAATGCAAACTAGTACAGCCACTCTGGAAAACAGTGTGGAGATTCCTTAAAAAATTGCAAATAGAACTGCCATATGATTCAGCAATCCCACTGCTGGGCATACACACCAAGGAAACCAGAATTGAAAGAGACACATGTACCCCAATGTTCATAGCAGCACTGTTTATAATAGCCAGGACGTGGAAACAACCTAGATGTCCATCAACAGATGAATGGATAAGAAAGCTGTGGTACATATACACGATGGAGTATTACTCAACCATTAAAAAGAATACATTTGAATCAGTTCTAATGAGATGGATGAAACTGGAGCCAATTATACAGAGTGAAGTAAGCCAGAAAGAAAAGCACCAATACAGTATACTAACTCATATATATGGAATTTAGAAACATGGGTATGATAACCCTGTATGCGAGACAGCAAAAGAGACACAGATGTATAGAACGAACTTTTGGACTTTGAGGGAGAGGGAGAGGGTGGGAAGATTTGGGAGAATGGCACTGAAACATGTATACTATCATGCAAGGAACGAATCGTCAGTCTATATTCAATACAGGATACAGGATACGTGGGACTGGTGCACAGGGATGATCCAGAGAGTTGATATGGGGTGGGAGGTGGGGGAGGGCGTTCAAGATTGGGAACTCATGTACACCTGAGATGGAAAAAAATTAAGAATTAAAAATTAAAAAAAAAAAAGAAACCCTGGGCTGGGGCCACAGATCCAGCCCACAGAGTCAGGGATGGATGGTGTGTTGGACAAGACTTGGCGTTATTTTGGATGGCTGCTCCTCCTAGGGGGCTTTCTCTGCCCACCCTAGCTGAAGCAGGTGGCTGTCTCTCTCGCCCTTCCCCGCCAGCCTTTATCATGAGGCACAGTCAGCTGTTTATTTCCTTGTCCCTGGTTTGTTGTCTGCCTCCCACAGCGGAATCTCACTTCATGAGGACAGCTGCTTGCTCCGTGCTGTTTATCCAGTTCCTGGCCCAGAGCTGGCGCTTGGTAAAGAGTTATTGAGCGACCGACGGCACGAGTGAATGCGCTCAGGCCAGAACGAGTGCGCACAAGCTGAGTTGCCTGGCCGACGTCTTTCGAACCGAGAGGGCATAAGGGTAGCCCCCCAACCCCATGTCATCTCTGGGCACACACAAGGCAGTCTAGACATTTACCAGAAGGAGGAACGATCCACATGGGTGGCAGTTTCAGGGTGTGCGAGGAGAGACACAAAGGCAAGAGCAATCAGGGAAGACTTCCTGGGGTGGATGGGCCGGAGGATGGGGGTACTCGGGACCAGCAGAACTGGAAACAGGTGAGCCCTAGCTGTTCAAGGACCTGTTTTGCTTCCCTTCCTGAGCCAGAGACATCCCCTCGCCAGAGCAGTGTGGTCTGGAGATGGCTGATGCCAAGGGAGGCTTCCCACGCCCTGTGAGATGCCCAGCAGAGTCATGCCCCTGTCTGGGTTCAGGACCAGCCCAGGATTCTATGGTCCAGGCTGACTGGTGAGCTGAAGCCCTGAGCCCCACCAGCCCAGGCCCTGCGCCTCCCTGAGGTCTTACATTCATGCTGAGAGGCCAATTGCTGGTCTGTGTGGTCCAGATTGTGTCTAAAGAGCAATTTTCCGCTCTGCTGGAGCTTGCAGAGAGGGCCCAGGGTGACTGGGATGCCGCCAACCCGCGGAGCCGGCCAGGGAGCGGAACTCACGAGAGCGGCCCTGCGGAGTGTTGTCCGATGTGTGTAGGTGGCGTGGAGCGTGTGCACAGAGGTGTTCGGGCACACGGCTCTGCATCACACAGACAGCTTGAGTATGCGTATGGACGTGTGTGCAGTCTGTGTCTGTGCGCTGTGCACGTGTGTTTGTGCCCAGGGATACATGTCAGGATGTACCTGCGTCACACACATTATCTGTGGCTCAGCTAGGGGCACAGTCTGTGATCATCTTAGGGTCCAGTTAGTCACTGGTGACCCCATCTGGGGAAGACATGTGGCTGTAGATCCGGTGTTTTACTTTTGCGTGGACCACTCTCGTTGCCTCCTTTCACACTGACCTGTAAATTCGTTTCTTCTTTATTCTTTGCTAGCTGAGGCTTCCCAAGTGGCGCTAGTGGTAAAGAACCCGGCTGCTAATGCAAAGATGCGGTCCAATCCCTAGATCAGAGGAAGATCCCCTGGAGAAGGGAATGGCAACCCAATCCAGTATCCTTGCCCGGAGAATCCCATGGACAGAGGAGCCTGGTGGGCTACAGTCCAGGGGGCTGTGAAAAGTCAGACACGGCTAAGCGACTGAGCAGACACTGCACACACATACTCTGCTAGCTAGCCCCGTGAGTTAACACGTGTTATTATAACAGAAGGAACTCCCCTGCGGACACAATGTGTTCACCTCCCAGAGAGTTTAACACACAGTGGGCGCTGAGGAAGGAGATGAATGTGGAGAGGGACAGCAGAAAGAGATTGTGTGTAGCAACCAATGCCTGGATGCCCCGCACACATCTTTTTCTCATTCAATGCACGCAGGCATATGAGCGCAAAATGATTCTGCCTCTTTAAAGCAACCGAGGCTCAGAGAAGCAAGGTGACCTACTCAGAGTCACACAGCCAGGAAATAGAGGAACTTGGCTTGGAATCAGGTTTGTGTTATTCTAAAACTTGCCCACTGGGACATATCTGGTGGTCCAGTGGTTAAGAATCTGCCTCCCAGCATAGGGGACACAGGTTCGATCCCTGGTCTGGGGAAGACCCACACCCCTTGGGGGCAATTAAGCATATGCACCGAAGTTACAGAAGCCCAGTTATCTAGAGTCCATGCTCCACAACACAAAACCAACCTCCAGTCACCGCAAATGGAGAAAACCCAGTGCAGCCAAAACGAAATACAATTTAAAAAATAATAAAATGCTTTATTAACATAAATAAAAATTTCTACTTTATCCCACTGGAAGGGGCTGCACCCAGTTGAAAACAACTAGTGTTAGGATGTTGATGCATATGGAGAATTCTTTTTCCTTTTGCAAAATTTTCTTTGATGTTTTGCTTACTTCTCCTCACTAAATTAGAGGGAGTTTTATTTTTTAACAGAAAATGTTTTGAAGGAATCCATACCTCAAGCCAACAGCCCAGACTCTGATGTCTCAGGACCCATCATGAAAAGTGAGACTCTCACTTTTTAAATATCACGAAGCTTATCTTTGGATCCTCCCGGGAGGATATACGCTGACTCTGATGAGTTCAGAAGCGCTTTGGGTGGGTTGGGGCGGGGATGCGTGATAAACCGCGGGCTGCCTGTGAGCCACAGTCACCGGCGGATGAGACACCGCGTCATCCATCAGGCCCGCCAGAGATGACAAGCCCCCACCCCTGCCACCGCTCCTCTTATTACAGGAGAAAGATGAAAACCAACCGCAAATCACCTTGGCCATTTAGGTATATTTATCTTGCTGTCAGCCACAAGCAGGCTCTATGCCAACGTTCTGGGCTAATTAGAGCTTGTCCTCGAAATATATGGGGTCTGAATCTGAATACTGCAAGTGGGGTCGCAGGTATTAATCTGCCTCTAACATTGGGCCATGGGTCGGGGTGACAAGAGACGGAGGAAGAGGAGCCCAGCAGGTGCTGACCGAGATGTCCAGTTAGTTTGGTCCGAGGAGAGGCTCATTGTCCCTCCTAAGAGTTCCAGTGTTCCTTTTCATTGCCTCATGGGAAGTCACTTGCAAGTCTGGAGTAGGTGCCATTGTGTTTGGGCCTCCTATATCCATCCTTTGACCTCTGGGAAGCAGAAGGAGCCATGATTGAGATGGTTCGATGGCATCACCGACTCAGTGGACATGAGTTTGAGCAAGCTCTGGGCGTTGGTGATGGACAGGGAAGCCTGGCATGCTGCAGTCCATGGGGTCACAAAGAGTCAGACATGACTGAGCAACTGAACTGAACTGAACTGAAGCAGAAGAAGGCATCTTTTCTCCTGGGGAGGTGCCTTATCTCCATCCAGAGTGGCCTTACACCAGCCACACCAGTGCTTCTCAGTACAAGGAACTGGCATGTGGGCCAAGCTTGGCCTATGGAACCCACTCTTTCCTGGGACTTAGACTCTTGGGTGGAGACATGCCAGAATTGCGGGGGGACACTCGTACCAGCATTAAGGCAGTGCTGGGATAACATGGTTGGAAAGTCATTGCTGCCTGGACCCTCCAAAGCCCTCCTTTTGTGTTTCCTGGTGGTTGTCGATCAGTTGCTAAGTCATGTCTGACTCTGCGAGCCCATGGACTGCAGCACGCCAGGCTTTCCTGTCCTTTGCCATCTCCTGGAGCTTGCTCAGACTTATATCCATGATGAGATCTAACCCTCTCATTCTCTGTCACCCACTTCTCTTCTTGCCCTCAATCTTTCCCAGCATCAGGGTCTTTTCCAATGAGTCGGCTCTTCACATCAGGTGGCCAAAGTACTGGAGCTTCAGCTTTAGCATCAGTCCTTCCAATGAACATTCAGTACTGATTTCCTTTAGGATTGACTGATTTGATCCCCTTGCTGTTCAATAGACTCTCAAGAGTCTTCTCCAGCACCACAGTTCAAAAGCATCAATTCTTTAGGCCTCAGCCTTCTTTATGGTCCGACTCTCACATCCCTACACGATTACTGGAAAAATCATAGCTTTGACTGTATGGACCTTTGTCGGCAAAGTGATGCCTCTGTTTTTTAATACACTGTTTGAGTCAGTTTCGGCTGTCCTTTCTGTCACTTGCAGCCTAATGACTAACAGATGACACGCAAAGAAGTAAAGGGATCCCAGCACAGGGAAGAAGAATCACGTGGCTGATACCAGAGCAAATTCCCCTGTCTTAGCTTCTGGCACAAACTCTATAGGTCTGCATCCAAGTACCAGCTCAGCCAGTGATTCGCTGGAGGAGAGAGGGGATTAGGCACCCTACTTCACATCTCTAGCTCAGTTTTCCTTCTTTAAAATGAAGATGAAAATAATGCTTAAGCACTAATAATAATTTTTTAAAGTTTCCAGCTAACTAATTGGTTGCCACAGGCTAGTCCTTATGCTAAGGATTTTTTCCCATGCATCATTACATTAAATCCTCATAAAAACTGAATGATGTAAGTATTATAGTTATCCCCATTTTACAGGTGAAAAAGCTGAAACCCAGAAGTTTGGGCAGTTTGCCCCAGGTCACTAGGTGGAAGACCAAATCTTTGACTCTTAGCTAACATGGCACACAGCCTGCCAGCTGTTGAAAATATACCTGGCCATGAGGGGCAGGGAGCTTTGCTCTGCCTGTTGGTTCACGAGCTCTAGTCTCTTTGTTACTTTTTCTGCACCTTTCAGAGGTAGCTCCAATTCCACCTGAGAAGTATTCCTGTGAGGAAGTGACCCAAAGTCTCATGAGTCTCTGAGAGAACAAAGCACGTTCAAGGCCTTACCCGACATAGGGCCATGGGCCCGATGGACGATATCTGAACTGGACTTTCAAAAGATGGATGGTTTCTCCTGGCCTCATCTGCATGTAGCCAAAAGGAGGCCAGAAATTTTAAGGATACTAATGCTTTACGTGATTGAGTGAATGAATGAATGGGCGAGTCAGGGCGTGAATAAATGAATACATCCATGAATGAGCAAGTGAGTGAGTGAGATAGAAGGAAATTGGTTTCCTGCCTTAAGGAGCTCCTAGGTCAACTGGAGAGCTTCCCAGGTGCCTCAAGGGTAAAGGCTCTGCCTGCTAAGGCAGGAGCCTCAGTAGACGCAGGTTCCATCCCTGGGTCGGGAAGATCCCCTGGAGGAGGAAGTGGCAACCCACTCCAGGATTGGTGCCAGGATAATCCCATGGACAGAGGAGCCTGGCGGGCTGCAGTCCTTGAGGTCACAAAGAGTCAGACAGGACTGAGCGACTGCAGGACATCACAAAGGAGCAGATGAACAGTGACAGGAGGCGCCACCTAGGGCGAGCTCTGGGAGGCTCCTGGGCACAGGCACTCTGTCTCTGTAGTGCCAGGGGGCATCTCCCTCCTGGGGTGGATGTGTTCACCAACAGAAAGAGTCGGACACGACTGAGCGAGACTGAGCACGCGTGCATGCACAGGGCAACTGGGAGACTAGACGCCCACAGTTTAAGTGGACTTCTCTGGCGGTCTAGTGGTTAAGGAGCTACCTGCAAAGGCAGGGCACACGGGTTCAGTCCCTGATCTGGAACGATGCCGCATGCTGCGAGGCAACTAAGCTGGCGCGTCACAACTATTGAGCCTGCATGCCACTGGGGAGCCCTCGCGATGCGGCTACTGAAGCCCTCACACCCTACAGTCTGTGCTCCACAACAGAAGAGGTCACCGCAATGAGAAACCCCTGCATCACAACTAGAGGGGCCCCTGCTCGCCGCAACTAGAGAAAGCCAGCACTCGGCAACAAAGACCCAGGACAGGCAATTAAGCAACGAACTGATTTGCAAAACAGTATGACCAGCTCGAGAACAGCTGTGTGGCGAGACATATGGCACCGAAAGCGCGTCACCATGGACGAGCCTGTCCTGCGAACTGGAGGAGACCAGTCAAGTGAGAAGTGTGAGGAGGGGGCTGTTTGGGGTGCTGAAGAACGGGTGACGTCAGAAAAGCTGGAGCAGAGAGGGTCAGGCACTAGGAGGGGCCACCTCGCGCCGCTGGAGACGAGGAGGACGTGCAGGAGCCCCACCGCCTCCCTGCAGACCCGCTTTGCCCTTGCCACGGCGAGGGCGATCGATGCCTGCAGCAGCACTTAGCCAGCAGTTATTTGTGGGCGCAGATCTAGGGCACGGATTCTTGGGGGAGAAATCGCAAGGAAGGGCTTCTCTCCACTCGAGCCCACAAGTGGAGAGCAGAGGTGAGCCAGGGCATTCCATCATAGATATCATGGTCTGGCTGTGGCAAAGGTTAGGCTAAACTCATCTCCAGGGCTATCCTGGGGGCCTAGTGGCTGCAGCAAGTAGAATTTCCTTTATTGGTTTTGGGGCCAGAGAGCTATTCAGGACAGTAAGAATGATGACAGTAAGACGAAAGGGCGTCTGAGGAGGTGGGCAGGACCGCAGAAAGCACTCTGGACTGTGAGACTCCATTCCTCAGCCTACCACGGCCTTGCTTCCTGACTGAGGCAGGTATCGTCACCTCTCCATTCCACAGGTTCCTCATCTTTACATTGAAGGGAGTAAATCCTTCCTCACGGGGGTCATGTAAGGGAATGTGGAATGTTCTTGGCAGCATGCTGGCCTGGAACAGAGCAGATACTTGGAAAAGATTGCTTTTTATTTTCTGACTTTTCCCCAATGGGCATTTTTTGGGGTTTGTTTTCTAGCTTTTTTTTTTCTGTTTGTTTTGTTTGTGTGTTTGTTTTTTGTTAATTTTTTCTCTTAAATTTTTTTTTTAATTGGGGGAGCATTTATTATCAGAAACAGTTAATTTTTTAAAAAATTTAAAACATCAAAAGTGTGTCTGCTTGTGGTCTGNTCCCCAATGGGCATTTTTTGGGGTTTGTTTTCTAGCTTTTTTTTTTCTGTTTGTTTTGTTTGTGTGTTTGTTTTTTGTTAATTTTTTCTCTTAAATTTTTTTTTTAATTGGGGGAGCATTTATTATCAGAAACAGTTAATTTTTTAAAAAATTTAAAACATCAAAAGTGTGTCTGCTTGTGGTCTGGGTAGCAAAAGCATATTGGTCACAATCAGGCCAAGAAATAGATGGCATCTTCCAACTGGAGAGTTTGAGGGTAATTCAATAAAGGGGATATTTATAAATATATGGGCAAATATACGAGGTAATGTGCAGCACCTGGGAAAGGTGAAGGACCCCTGTCAACACCTCCGAGCCTGAAGGGAGACAGAGGGGTCAGCGGTCAACAGAACCCAGGGAAGGCAGGGGCTGGGTGGAGAGGGAGGTGGCTGGAGCTGTAACCTTCAGTTCAGGGACCCCCTGGCCCAGAGAGGAGCCAGGGATCTATACACCACAGCCTCTTTCTCCTCCCACCTCTGATCTTCCCTAGGAGACTCCATTGGCCAAACCCAAAAGAGAACCAGGGGCCCAGGAAGCCGTTGATGAAGACTGGCTTGCTCCACGTGCACGGAGCAGCAAGGGGAAATGGAGAGTGGATCTGGATGGTCAAACAGAGAGACCCAGGGAAGAGGTCTCTGAATGCCCTGCTGGCAATAGACTTGGAGAGCCCTCTCCGTCACCATGCTCCCACCCCCTCTGTCTTCCAATTGCAGTTGCAGCCAGTGTTCCACGGCCCAGAGAGGGGAGCGCAGTGATGACTACGCTCTGATCAAAGATGAGCTTGGTCTCTTCAGGGACGCAGCTTGAGAAAGGAGCCGGGACACTGACATCCTCTGCGGGGATGGGCAGGGCCGGACGTCGAGTGGGAGCCCTGTGGATGCTCTTCATGCCAAAGGCGCCTCGTGATTGATGAGCCTCTCGAGTCCAACAGGTCGGGAAATGAACAGAAATTTTCAGAAGAACATTTAATAAATTCTGGCTGGAATCACGCAGAGAGAGACACCCTCCTCTCACAATTACCGCTGGTCATTTTTCAGTTCGCATTCAGAGAGTCACAAACAGACTTGCTGCAGCTGTCAGGATGGTGGGGGCTGGGGTTTCAAGCAGGAGTTACCAAGTCCTGGCACTTCCCCTGGGCCTGGGAGGGAGGGCGGAGTGCTGAGATGGGCCAGGTCACAGCCACCAGG
>SJYA01009680.1:3527-14560 GCA_006410615.1 Neotragus moschatus
ACCAACCCAGTCTTAAAAGAAACACCAAAGGAACTCCTCCAGCCAGGAAACACAAAATAAAGAAATGATCTAAAAACAAACAAAAAACAATTGAGAAAATGGCAACAGTAACGTACATATCAATAATTATCTTAGATGTAAATGGGTTAAATGCACTAACCAAAAGACATAGACTGTCTCAGCAAATGTGAAAATAAGACCCATATATGTGCTGTCTACAAGAGATTCACCTCAGACCTAGGAACACACAGAGACTGAAAGTGAGGGGATAGAAAAAGGAATTTCACACAAATAGAAACCAAAAGAAATTTGGGGTAGCAATATTCATATCAGACAAAACAGACTTTAAAACAAATTCTGTTATAAGAGACAAAGAATGACACTACATAATGAATAAGAGATCAATCCAAGAAGAAGATATATAAATTGCAAAATATATGCACCAAATATAGGAACACCTCAATATATAAGGCAAATACTAACTACTATAAAAGGAGAAATCAATAATAACACAATAATATTGGAGATTTTAACACCCCACTTATGCCACTCGATAGACTATTCAGAGAGAAAATTAATAAGGAAACACAGGCCTTAAAATGATACATTAAACCAGATGGAGTTTGATATTTATAAAGCATTCCAACCAAAAGTAGCAGAACAAATTATTCTCAAGTTCACACAGGTCATTTTGAAGGGTTGACCAGATGCTGAGCCACAAGGCAAGCCATGGTAAATTTAAGAAAATTGCAATCATATCAAGCATCTTTTCTGATCTCAATGATATTACTTTAGTAATAAGCTAGAAGGAAAAAACTGGAAAAATCCAAAAACATGATGGCTAAACACTATGCTACTAAACAACCAAAGTATCACTGGAGAAATCAAAGAGGAAATAAAATACATAACTAGAGACAAATGAAAATGAAAGTACAATAACCCAAAAGCTATGAGATATAGCAAAAGCAGTTCTAAGAAGGAAGTTTATAGCAGTACACTCTTACCTCAAGAAACAAGAAAAATGTGAAATGAACAACTTAACTTTACACCTAAAATAAAGAAGAAACAAAACCTAAAGTTACCAGAAGGAAGAATCATAAACATCACAGGAGAAATAAATGACAAAGAAAACAGCAAAGATCAATGAAACTAAAAATTGACCAAATTAAAAAAAATCAATAAACATTTAGCTAGATTTGTCATGAAAAAAGCAAGAGAACTCAAATCAATAAAATTAGAAATGAAAGAGGAAAATTTACTACTGACATCATAGAAATATGAAGAAATCACGAGACTACTAGAAGCAACTGCTGCTGCTGCTGCTGAGTCACTTCAGTCATGTCCGACTGTGTGCGACCCCAGAGACAGCAGCCCATTAGGCTCCTCTGTTCCTGGGATTCTCCAGGCAAAGGTACTGGAGTGGGGTGTCTTCTGCAGATGTTGACTGCAGCCATGAAATTAAAAGACATTTGCTCCTTGGAAGAAAAGCTATGACAAACCTAGACAGTGTATTAAGAAGCAGAGACATCACTTTGCCCATAAAGTCTATATAGTCAAAGCTATGGTTTTACCAGTAGTCATGTACAGGTGTGAAAGTAAGACCATAATGAAGGCTGAACTTCAAAGAGTTAATGCTTTTGAATGCTTTGAAGTTAATGCTTTCCATCACAGTGCTGGAAAAGACTCTTGAGAGTCCTTTAGATAGCAAGGGGATCAAAAGTGTCAGTCCTAAAGGAAATTAACTCTGAATATTCATTGGAAGGACCGATGCTGAACCTGAAGCTCCAACATTTTGACCACCTGATGCGAAGGGTTGGAAAATATATTTTTCCTTGGAAAAGACCACGATGCCGGGAAAGAGAAAGGCAAGAGGAGAAGGGGCAACAGAGGATGAGACTGTTGCGTGGCATCATCAACTCAGTAGACATGAGTTTGAGCAAGCTCCAGGAGAGACTGAAGGACAGGAAAGCTTGGTGTGCTGCAGTCCATTCAGTTGCAGAGTCAAGCACGACTAAGTGACTAAAACAAAACAACAAATTGGAAAAAAAGTTAAATGTCACTGCTTGCAGATGACATGATATTATACATAGAAGATCTTAAAGGTGCCGCCAGAAAATTACTAGAGCTCATCAATGAATCTGCTAATGTTGCAGGTTGCAAAATTAACATACAGAAATTTGTTGTATTCCTTTACACTAACAATGAAAGATCAGAAAGAGAAATCCAAGAAACAGTTACTTTTACCGTAACATCAGAAGGAATAAAATACCTAGGAATAAACCTACCTAAAGACAAAAGACCAGTACTCAGAAAATTATAAGATGCTGATGAAAGAAATCAAAGAAGACACAAACAGATGGATAGATGCTTCTGGATTGGAAGAATCAATATTATCAAAATGACTATACTAACAAAGTAAGTCTACAAATTCAGTGCAATTTCTATCAAGTTACCAATGGTATTTTTCACAGAATTAGGACCAAAAAAAGCAAAGTTTGTATGGAGACACAAAAGATTCCAAACAGCAAAGCAATCTTGAGAAAGAAAATCTGAGCTGGAATAATCAGGTTCCATGTCTTCAAACTATACTAAAAAGTTATAGTCATCAAGACACTAGGATACTGCCACAAAAAATATAGATCTGTGGAATAGGATATAAAGCCTCAAAATAAAGCCTATGGTCAATTAACCTGTGACAAAGTTCCCAGATTACAAGACATCTCCAAAATCTACAAACAACTCACAAAGCTCAACAATAGCACAATAACCCATTCCAAAAATGGGCAGAAGGCTTAAATAGACACTTCTCCAAAGAAGATATAAAGATGGTCAAGAGGCACACGAATAGTTTTTCAACATCACTAATTATTAGAGAAATGAAAATAAAAACTAAAATGAGATATCACCTCAATCAGTCAAAATTATTATCATTTTAAAAATCCACAAAAATTAAATGCTAAAGAGCGTATGGAGAGAAGGGCACACTCCTACACTATTGGTGAGCATGTAAGTTGGTACAGCCACTGCAGAATAGTACGGAAGTTCCTATAAAAACTAAAAATAGAGCTAACAGATGACCCTACAATCCCATTCCTGGGCATATATGCAGAGAAAAACATAGCCTGAAAGGATATATGCACCACAATATTCACTGCAGCACTGTTTGCAATGGCCAAGACATGGAAGCAACTTAAATGTCCTTTTGACAGAAGAATGGATAAAGAGATGTGGCCTATATTTACAATGGAATATTACACAGCCATTAAAAATAATGAAATAATGTCATTTCAAGCAACATAAATGGCCCAGAAATTTCCATATTCAGTGAAGAAAATCAGAGATCATAAATATTGTATGACATCCTTTATACATGGAATCTAAAAAGACATGATACAAACAAACTTTATTAAAAAAACAGAAACATATTCATAGACTGGTGAATTTATGGTTGCTTGAAGAAAAGTTGGGGATAACTGACAGGTTAAGGAGTCTAGGATGGAGATGTATGCACTGCTATATTTAAAATGGATAACAAACAAGGACCCACTGGAAATCTGCTCAGTGTTATGTGGAAACTTGGATGGAAGGGAGTTTGGGGGAGAATTAATACATGTATATGTATGACTGAGTCCCTTGGCTGCCCATCTGAAACAATCACAACATTCTTAATCAGCTATACTTCAATACAAAATAAAAAGTTTAATGAAATAAGGAACTGCTAGACTGTCCACTAAAATTGGATATCAATTCAGTTACTCAGTTGTGTCAGATTCCCTGTTACCCCATGGACTGTAGCACGCGAGGCTTCCCTGTCCAAAACAACTCCTGGAGCTTACACAAACTCATGTCTATCGAGTCAGTGATTCCATCCAAACGTCTCATACTCTGTCATCCCCTTCTCTTGCTCCCTTCGATCTTTCCCAGCATCAAGATTTTTTCCAATGAGTCAGTTCTTCGCATCAGGTGGCCAAAGTATTGGAGTTTCAGCACCAGTCCTTCCAATGAATATTCAGGACTGATTTCCTTTAGGATTGACTGGCTTGATCTCTTTGCACTCCAAGGGACCCTCAGGAGTCTTCTCCAGCACCACAATTCAAAAGCATCAATTCTTCAGCCCTCAGCTTTCCTTATAGTTCAACTCTCACATCCATACATGACTACTGGAAAAATCATAGCTTTGACTAGATGGACCTCTGTTGGTAAAGTAATGTCTCTGCTTTTTAATATGCTGCCTAGTTTTGTCACAGCTTTTCTACCAAGGAGCAAGTGTCTTTTAATTTCATGGCTGGAGTCATCATCTGCAGTGATTTTGGAACCCCCCAAAATAAAGTCTGTCATTGTTTCCCCATCATTTTTCCATGAACTGATGGGATCAGATGCCACAATCTTAGTTTTCTGAATGTTGAGTTTTAAGCCAACATTTTCACTCTCCTCTTTCACTCTCATCAAGAGGCTCTTTAGTTCTTCACTTTCTGCCATAAGGGCAGTGTTATCTGCATATCTGAGCATATTGATATTTCTCCCAGCATTCTTGATTCCAGCTTTTGCTTCATCCAGCCCAGCATTTCACATGATGTACTCTTCTGTGAGAGTTGGACTATAAAGAGGGCTGAGCACAGAAGAATGGATGTTTTTGAACTGTGGTATTGGAGAAGACTCTTGAGAGTCCCTTGGACTGCAAGGAGATCCAACCAGTCCATCCTAAGGGAAACCAGTCCTGGGTGTTCATTGAAAGGACTGATGTTAAAGTTGAAACTGCAATATTTTGGCCACCTGATGTGAAGAGCTGACTCATTTGAAAAGACCCTGATGTTTGGAAAGATTGAAGGCAGGAGGAGAAGGGGATGACAGAGGATGAGATGGTTAGATGGCATCACTGACTCAGTGGACATGAGTTTGGGTAAACTCTGGGAGTTGGTGATGGACAGGGAGGCCTGGTGAGCTGTGGTTCATAGGGTTGCAGAGTCGGACACGACTGAGCAACTGAACTGACTTAACTCTGCAAATAAGTTAAATAAGCAGGGTGACAATATACAACCTTGATATACACCTTTCCCAATTTGGAAATAGTCTGTTGTTTCGTGTCCAGTTTTAACTCTTTCTTCTTGACCTGTATACATATTTCTTAGGAGCCAGGTGAGGTGTTCTGGAATTCCCATCTCTTGAATAATTTTCCACAGTTCATTGTGATCCAAACAGTCAAAGGCTTTGGTGTTGTCAATAAAGCAGAAGTAGATGTTTTTCTGGACCTCTTGCTTTTTTGATGATCCAACAGATGTTGGCAATTTGATCGCTGGTGCCTCTGCCTTTTCTAAAACCAGCTTGAACATCTGGAAGTTCATGTTTTATGCACTTTTGAAGCCTGGCTTGGAGAATTTTTAGCATTACTTTGGTAGCATGTGAGGTGAGTGCAATTGTCTGGTAGTTTCAGCATTCTTTGTCATTGCCTTTCTTTGGGTTTGGAATGAAAACTGACCTTATCCAATCCTGTGGCCACCTCTGAGTTTTCCAAATTTGCTGACATATTGAGTGTAGCACTTTCACATCATCATGTTTTAGGATTTGAAAGAGGTAAAGTGGAATTCCATCACCACCACATTGTTTTGTTTGTAGCAATGCTTCCTAAGGCCCACTTGACTTCACATTCCAGGATGTCTAGTCCTAGGTGAGGATTCACACCATTATGGTTATCTGAGTCATGAAGATCTTTATTATATAGTTCTGTGTATTCTTGCCACCTCTTCTTAATATCTTTTGCTTCTGTTAGATTCATACCATTTCTGTCTTTTATTGTGCCCATCTTTGCATGAAATATTTCCTTAGAATCTCTAATCTCATTTTCATGAACATATCTCTTGTCTTTCTCATTATATCATTTTCCTCTATTTCTTTGTATTGATCACTGAGGAAGGCTTCCTTATCTCTTCTTGCTTCTCTTTGGGACTCTGCGTTCAAATGGGTACATCTTTCCTTTTCTCCTTTGCCTTTAGCTTCTCTTATTTTCTCAGCTATTTGTAAGGCTTCATCAGACAACCATTTTGCCTTTTTGCATTTCTTGTTCTTGTGGAGGGTCTTGATCACTGCCTCCTGTACAATGTCATGAATCTCTGTACATAGTTCTTCAGGCACTATGTCTAACAAATCTAATCCCTTGAATCTATTTGTCACTTCTACTGTATAATCATAAGAGATTTGTTAAGTCATACCTGAATGGTCTAGTGGTTTTGCCTACTTTTTTCAATTTAAGTTTGAATTTCTTCAGTAAGTATTTCATTATTTGAGCCACACTCAATTCCCATTCTTGTTTTTGCTGACAGTATAGAGCTTCTCCATCTTTGGCTGGAAAGAATAATATCAATCTGATTTTGATATTTACCCTCTGGTGATGTCCATGTGTAGAGTCTTCTGTTGTGTTGTTGGAAGCAGATGTTTGCCATGGCTGGTGTGTTTTCTTGGCAAAACTCTGCTAGCCATTGCCCTGCTTCATTCTTTACTCCAAGGCCAAATTTGCCTATTACTCGAGGTATTTCTTGATTTCCTACTTTTGCATTCCAGTCCCTGTGATGAAGGGATCTTTTTTGGGTGTTAGTTCTAGAAGGTCTTGTAGGTCTTCATAGAACCGTTCAACTTCAGGTTCTTCAGCATTGCTAGTTGGGGCATAGACTTGGATTACTATCATATTGAATGGTTTGCCTTGGAAATAAACAGAGATCATTCTTTTGTTTTTGAGATTTCACCCAAGTACTGCATTTCAGACTCTTTTGTTAACTCTGAAGGCTACTACATTTCTTTTAAGGCACCCTTGCCCACAGTAGAAGATATAATGGTCATCTGAATTTAATTCCCACATTCAAGTCCATTTTAGTTCATTGATTCCTAAAATGTCAATGTTCACTTTTGCCATCTCCTGTTCGACCACTTCCAATGTACCTTGATTCATGGACCTAACATTCCAGGTTCCTAGGCAATATTTTTCTTTACAGCATCAGACTTTACTTTTATCACCAGAAAAGGAAAAGAAAAGAAAGTGACTCTTTGCAACCCCATAGACTGTAGCCTACCAGGCTCCTCCCTCCATGGGATTTTCCAGGCAAGAATACAGGAGTGGGTTACCCTTTCCTCTCCAGGAGATCTTCCCAACTCAGGGATTGAACACAGGTGTCCTGCATTGTAAGCAGATGCTTTACCATTTGAGTCACCAGGGAAGTCCACGTTCTTTCGTTTCTTCATTGTTTCTGAAGTTATTTCTCTACTGTTCTCCAGTAGTATATTTGGCACATACTGACTTATGGAGTTCATCTTTCAGTCTCTTATCTTTTTGCCTTTTCATACTCTTCATGGGGTTCTCAAGGCATGAATACTGAAGTAGTTTGCCATTCCCTTCTCCAATGGACCACATTTTGTTAGAACTCCCCACCATGTCCTGTCCGTCTTAGGTGGCCCTACTGGGCATGGCTCATAGTTTCATTGAATTAGACAAAGCTATGGTTCAGGTGATCAGTTTAATTAGTTTTCTGTGATTGTGGTTTTCATTCTGTCTGCCCCCTGGTGGATAAGGGTAAGGGGCTTATGGAAGCTTCCTGATGGGAGTGACTGAGGGGGAAACTGTCTTGTTCTGATGGGCACGGCCCTGCTCAGTAAATCTTCAATCCAATTTTCTGTTGATGGGCAGGACTGTGTTCCCACTCTGCTGTTTGACCTGAGGCCAAACTATGGTGGGGGTAATGAAGATAATGGCGACCTCCTTCAAAAGGTCCTGTACAGTCACTGCTGCACTCAGTGCCCCCAATCCTGCACCAGGCCACCTCTGACCCTTGACTCTGCCAGAGACTCCTGGACGTTCATGGGAAAGTCTGGGTCAATCACTTGTGGGGTCACTGCCCCTTTATCCCGGGTCCTGGTGTGCACAAGGTTTTGCTTGTGCCCTCCAATAGGATATAACTGGGTATACCAGCTTGCATTTTCACTTTCAGTGAATAAGATTTACTTTTGGTTCACACAGCTGCCTACATTTGTTGCTGGTGGTGTTTTGGAGTTTAGATATTCTAATAAGTATTTAGTAGTATCTTATTGGAGAAGGCAATGGCAACCCACTCCAGTATTCTTGACTGGAAAATCCTATGGATGGAGGAGCCTTGGTGGGCTGCAGCCCATGGGGTCGCTAAGAGTCGGACACGACTGAGCAACTTCACTTTCACTTTTCACTTTCATGCATTGGAGAAGGAAATGGCAATCCACTCCAGTGTTCTTGCCTAGAGAATCCCAGGGTTGGGGGAGCCTGGTGGGCTACCGTCTATGGGGTCACACAGAGTTGGACATGACTGAGGCGACTTAGCAGCAGTATCTTACTATTGTTTCAATTTGCAATTTCCTAATGATACCTAATAGTGACTATCTTCATAAGCTTATAGCCATCTGTGAGTTTATCTTCTTGGTGAGGTGTCTGTTCAGAACTTTTAATCATTTTGTAACTAGGTTGATTGTTTTTAATTGATTAGTTTTAGAGTTATTTTTATATTTTGAATATATATGTCCTTTATCAGATATGAAGGTTACAATATCATTTTACAATATATAGCTTTTCTTTTCTTTCTTTTAACAGTATTTATCACAGAAGAATTTTGTAATTTTATTGTAGTTCAACATTTATTTTAAAATTCATTTATTTTCAATTTAAGGACAACTTATTTACAATATTTGTTTGATTTTCTGCCATACTTCAACATTAATTAGCCATAGATGTACATGTGTCCCCTCTCTCATGAATCTTCATTCCACCTCCCACACTTTCCCACCCTTCTAGGTTGTTACAGAGCTCCAGTTTGAGTTCCCTGAGTCATACAGCAAATTTCCATTGGCTATGTATTCTACTTCATAAGTCGTACTTTTGTTGGCATACCTAAAAATGATTGCAAAGTACATGGTCACCTAGATTTTCTCCTATGCTACTTTACTTTACAATAATGTGATAGTTTTTGCCATACATAAACATGAATAAGTCATAGGCATACATGTGTCCCTCCCTGCTAAGCCCCTCTCTCACCTCCCTCCCTATCCCATCCCTCCAGGTTGTCACAAAGCACTGGTTTTGGCTAGCCTGAATCATACATCTTATTCACACTCGTTATCTAATTTACATATAGTAATGTATAGGTTGAGAAGGAAATGGCAACCCACTCCAGTGTTCTTGCCTGGAGAATCCCGGGGATAGGGGAGCCAGGTTGGCTGCCATCTATGGGGTCGCACAGAGTCGGACACGACTGAAGCTACTTAGCAGCAGCAGCAGCAATGTATATGTTCTAATGCAGTTCTCTCAAATCATCTCACCCTCTCCTTCTCCCACTGAGTCTAAAGGTCTGTTCTTTATGTCTGTGTCTCTTTTACTTCCCTGCATGTAGGATTGTCACTACCATTTTTCTAGAGTCCGTATATATGCATTAATATACAATATTTGGGCTTCCCTGCTGGCTCAGATGGTAAAGAATCTCTCTGCAATGTGAGAGACCTGGGTTTCATCCCTGGGTTGGGAAGATCCCCTGGAGAAGGGAACAGCTACCCACTCCAGTATTCTGGCCTGGAGAAATCCATGGACAGAGGAGCTTGGCAGGCTACAGCCTGTGGGGTTGCAAAGAGTCAGACATGACAAACTGACTTTCACAGCACAGAATATGATATTTATCTTTCTCTTTCTGACTTACTTCACTCTGTATAATAGGCTCTTGGTTCATCTGCCTCATTAGAACTGACTCAAATGTGTTCCTTTTTGTAGCTNATCCATGGACAGAGGAGCTTGGCAGGCTACAGCCTGTGGGGTTGCAAAGAGTCAGACATGACAAACTGACTTTCACAGCACAGAATATGATATTTATCTTTCTCTTTCTGACTTACTTCACTCTGTATAATAGGCTCTTGGTTCATCTGCCTCATTAGAACTGACTCAAATGTGTTCCTTTTTGTAGCTGAGTAATATTTTGCTGTGTATATGTGCCACGTTTCCTTTTCCATTCACCTGCTGATGGACATCTAGGTTGTTTTCACATCCTAGCTATTGTAAATAGCATTGCTATGAACATTGGGGTACATGTGTCTTTTCCAGTTATGGTTTCCTCAAGGTAGATGTCCAGTGGTGGGATTGCTGGGTCATATGGTAGTTTTATTCCTAGATTTTTTTAAGGAATATTCATACTGTTCTTCACAGTGGTTGTATCAGTTTGCATTCTCACTAACAGTGGAAGAGAGTTCCCTTTTCTCCACACCTGCTCCAGCATTTACTGTTTGTAGACTTTTTGATGATGGACATTCTAACTGGTATGAGATGGTACCTCACTGTGGTTTTGATTTGCATTTCTCTAACAATCGGCAATGTTGAGCATCTTTTCATGTATGTACTAGCCATCTGTAGGTCTTTGGGGAGATATCTGTTTAGGTCTTCTTCCCACTTTTTTTTTTATTTTATTGAGCTTCATGAGCTGCTTGTATATTTTGGAGATTAAGATATAAACTCTGGGTCTCAATTCATTCTTTTGTTCATGGATGTATAGTTGTTCCACTACTATTTGTTAAACAGAATTTTCAACTGTCATTTGCTTCCTCCATCCTTTCAACTTCATTCCTTCATCTTTGGTCGTTTTTCAGTGACCAGTGACTTATATTTATGTGGGTCAATTTTGTGGCTTTCTATTTGTTTGATTGTTCTTTTCGTCTGCATTTTTGCTGATATTACATTGTCCAGAACAGTGTAGTGTTATAATAAGGCTTCGGGTTAAATATGCCAGTCCTCCATCTTTTATTGTTTTTCAGAGTTTTCCCATCAGTTAACACATCAGTGGATGATGCAATAAACAAAATATAGTCTATTCATATAGCGGAATATTTGTCACCTATTAAAAATGGATAAAGTACTGATATATGCTCCATTATGTATATAGATCTTGAAAGAAGCCAGGTACAAAAGGTCTAGTATGATACCACTTTTCTAATAATACTAGAATAGGCCAACCCATAGAGACATAAAGTGATTACCAAAGATTGGT
>SJYA01009681.1:0-14557 GCA_006410615.1 Neotragus moschatus
TGTGGGGGTGAAGGGGGTGGGGGGGCTTATTGTGCTCGCTGTGGGTCAGTTTAAAGAAAGCTTTAAGGGATTGTTGCCCTAGGAAAAAATGTCAGGACTGAATGGGACTGTACCTGGTGTCACCAGTGGGTGGTCGATTTAGGGAATGACTGTCAGTTCAGAGTTTGCGTGTTCATACCTAATGACTTTCCATCCTTATCTATCTGTAGGTGCTCTTCTTATTTCATCTTGTTCATATGTTCATCTGCAGCATGTTTTAAAGGGAAATAACCTGTTATTCTTACTAAATCTTATGAAGTCACATTTTTTCTCACAACCTACTTCTTGTTCACTCATTTTGTATAATTAAAACAAGCTGTGAGTTTCACCTATATTTCATAAACTCATCTTACGTGCAATCTATGCTTACTGCTTCATTTTGTTTGTTTTTCTTGTGCTTTATGGCAGATTACAATAGGGCTTTGGATGAAATTATAGGTGTAAGTGTTGAGTGTTAGTCACTCAGTCGTGCCTGAGTCTGCGACCCCATGGACTGCAGCCCACCAGGCTCCTCCAGGAAATGGGTTGCCATTTCCTTCTCCAGGGGATCGTCCCAACTCAGGGATCAATCCCAGGTCTCCTGCAGTACAGGCAGATTCTTTACCGACTGAGCTACAAGGGATTCTTTTTTTTTTTTTTTAATGGTTTTTAGAAGTTTTTATTTTCAGGGAGTTGTAGATTTCCTTTGCAATTGTAAGAAGTGATGCAGAGAGCCGGTGACTGTCCCCTGGTTTCTCCCCCAGGTAACATCTTGCAGGGCCGCAGCGCACTGCCCTGGGTGGGCGGCTGACGTTGGTGCCATGTGTCGACCTTATCCAGCGCGCACCAGCGTCACGTGCTTTTGTGTGTGTGTGTGTGTAATTTCACTAGACGTGTAGCCTGTGCAACCACCACAGTCGAGGTACAGAACGTTCCATCAGAAGGACCCCTCCCACTCCTCTTTGGCAGCCACGCCCACCTCCCTTCTTCCGCCCTTCCTGGCAACCACCAATCCATTCTCCATCTTTGTAATTTTGCCATTTCAAGAATGTCGTATCAGGGACTTTCCTGACAGTCCAGTAGTGAGGGCGCCATGCTCCTGCTGCAGGGAGCTCCAGAGGGCGTCTGACCCCTTGTTGGGGAACTGACCCTTGTTAGGTAATTGAGATCCCTAACTGTGTGCATACTGTGTGGCATGACCGAAAAAAAAAAAAAAGTCGCGTCATATCAATGGACTTGTATACATAACCTTTTGAGACTGGCGAAAGCCTGCTTTAAAAAAGTATTTGTTAGCCCTTTCTGCTTGAGATCACAGCGGTTAGTTTGCCCATACTTTCTGTGTGTACTTGGATACTTGGTGAGGAATCTGGCGTGGCAGGGAAGGGCCATGCCCACCCGGGTCCACGCCACTGTACCCGGATTACTCCAGTAACCTTCTCACTGGTTCCCCTGCTCCTGCCCTCTCCCCCTACACTCCGTTTTCAACGCCCCCAGCACAGTGCTTCTCATGATGCATGAAGTCACATAACCTTCTGTCTCTCTCAGATAGAAAACCAATTCTGAGCAAGTGTTCGAGGCTACACATAACCATCTTCCACACCAGGCCCTCCCTCACCTTCAGCATCCATCCCTGGGCCTCTTTGCTGGTTCCTTATGTGCTAGGTACCTCCCAGGCCCAGGGCCTTTGCACTTGCTGTTCCATTGGCCTGAACAACTGTCCATAAACACGTATGGGATATCCCTCATTGTCTTCAGATTCTTTATGGGATATCATCTTCTCACGAGGCCTCACCTGGCCATGCCCCACTGTTTAGCAGTGTAATCTTACCCCCACCCTGCACCGCTTCTTATCCCAGCTTTATTTTTCTCCATAACCTCTGTCTCTACCTAAGAGTGTGTGTATTTCACGTGTGTGGTGGTACCTGCCTGTCTTCCTCCTCTGGAACCAAAGCTCCGTGATCATATGATGTTAGGTCAGTTTTGTTCACCGAAGTCTCCCCATTGCCTGGAATGCTATCTGAAAATAGGGGGGGCTTAGTGAATATTCACTGAATGGTTGGATGTGCTTTCTTTGGTAGTAATTACATGTGACATTTGTTGTTTGTTGTTCAGCCTCTCAGTCATGTCCGACTCTTTGCGACCCCATGGACTACAGCACACCTGGCTTCCCTGTCCTTCACCATCTCCCGTACTTTGCTCAAACTCATATCCATTGAGCTGGTGAGCCCATCCAACCATCTCATCCTCTGTCACCCCCTTCTCCTCCTGCCTTCAATCTTTCCCAGCATCAGTTTCTTTTACATGGTAGGTATACTTATTTACTAGTCCAAATGGCTAGTAACCCACTCCAGTACTTTTGCCTGGAAAATCCTATGGACTGAGGAGCCTGGTAGGCTACAGTCCATGGGGTCGCAAAGAGTTGGACACAACTGAGTGACTTCACTTCACTTCACTTCCAGTGAAGATTCAGGATTGATTTCCTTTAGGATAGACTAGTTTGATCTCCTTGCCATCTTAGGGACTCTCAGGAGTCTTCTCTAACACCCCAGTTTGGAAGCATCAGTTCTTCAGTGCTCAGCCTTCTTTATGGGCCAGCTCTCACGTCCATACAGCACTACTGGGGAAACCATGGCTTTGACTCTATGGACCTTTGTCAGCAAAGTGATGTCTCTGCTGTTTAATATGCTGTCTAGGTTGGTCATACTGTTCTTCCAAGGAGCAAATGTCTTTGAATTCCGTGGCTGCAGTCACCATCCGCAGTGATTTTGGAGTCCAAGAAAATAAAGTCTGTCACTGCTTCTGCCTTTTGTGTGTGTTGACCTGATGCCAGCTTGGTGTGTAGGCTGGTGGTTGTGGGGCGGGTGCGTGCGTCCTGCTCACCTGAACGAGTAGGTTTTGAGGAGTGCTGGCTTGTGTTGGAAGTCCCACCTGTGGTGAGAGTGAAGAATGTTATTTACATGGTTGTTGTTGTTTAGTCTCTAAGTGGTGCCCAGTTCTTTGCGACCCCATGGACTGCAGCACACCAGGCCTCCCTGTCTCTCACCATCTCCTGGAGCTTGCTCAAATGCATGTCTTGATTTGGTGATGGCATGCAACCATCTCATCCTCTGTTGTCCCCTTCTCCTCCTGCCTTCAATCTTTCCCAGCATCAGGGTCTTTTACATGGTAGATACACTCATTTTCTAGGGCTGCCAGGACAAGGGGCCACAATCTGTGTGGCCCTTTAAACAACAAGTTTATTCTTCCATAGGTCTGGAGACTAGAAATCTGAGATCTGCAGGGCAAGGTGGTACTCTTTCTGAAGGCTCTAGGGAAGAATCCTTCCTTTCCTTAGCTTCTGGAGATTTCCAAAATCCTTGGTGTTTCCTGGCTTGTGGACGCATCACTCCATTTGTCTCTCTTGTCACGTGGCATTCTCCCTGTGTATCGTCGTATGAGGATATTGGTCATATGGAATCAAGGGTAACCCTAGTCAAGCATGATTCCATCTTAATGTGATTACATCTGCAAAAACCTGTTTCTAAATCCCATCCACAGGTCCTGGGTGTTAGGCCCCAGCATATCTTTCTGGAGAACACAGTTCAACCCACGACATGTGGTATGCCTACATACCAACACGATTCCTTTTCAGTAGGTGAAAGAATTCACACAGCCTCCGACACTGGCCTGGAGCTGAGATGTGGGCAGACACGAGTCACTGTGTTGCATTGTGTGCTGAACTGTGAACCCAGAGCTTCAAACACCTACACACATTCAGTGAACCGCATTCATAGATCCAGCCTGGCTACAGCCTTCATTCATAAAGTCAGTGATTAAATAGTTAATTCAGGGAAGCCCCCTGAGATGGAAATGGCAACGCACTCCAGTGTTCTTGCCTGGAGAATTCCATGGACAGAGGACCCTGGTGGGGTACAGTCTGTGGGGTCGTAAAGAATTGGACACAACTGAGTGACTTTCACTCCCTCGCTCAGGTCTCCTATGGACAAGTAACTCTGCTCGGCTCTAAGGCACAGGCTATAAAGACTTACTAAAGGAACTGGAACTGCTGTAACAATAAATAATGGCATCCAATGTGACCAGTAGCAATATAAGATCATCTAGTACTTTCTAACAACTCCACCTGCCAGAGAGTGTTAAGTTCTGAATGTTTTTACACTGATGTATCTAGAGTTGTAAGACTGACAAGTGAGTGAAGTCGCTCAGTTTTGTCGGACTCTTTGCGACCCCATGGATTGTAGCCTACCAGGCTCCTCTGTCCATGGGATTTTCCAGCCAAGGGTACTGGAGTGGGTTGCCATTTCCTTCTCCAGGGGATCTTCCCAACCCAGGTATCAAACCCGGGTCTCCCACATTGCCGGCAGATGCTTTACCATCTGAGCCACCAGGGAAGGTTGACAAGGGGAGCCACCAAATTTGTCCAAGGACTTGGCCTGGTGGGTGCACTTTGAAGCTGATGCATTATTTTCCTGTGTAGTAAAAGTTGGGATGTGTGACTCTCTTTTATCTGGGTTGTGTTCCTAGTGGAGATGTCTAGGTGGCAGCCTGGCTTTCCCAGTGTGTCTGACTCTTTGACACTCTTTGTGTCACGGAAAGCCACCACGTTATCTTTCTAACCATCCCTTGGCCCTGCTGCTTTTAATACTATTTGCTATGGGCTTCCCTGGTGGCTCAGCTAGTAAAGAATCCGCCTCCAATGCGGGAGACCTGGGTTCGATCTCTGGGTTGAGAAGATCCCCTGAAGAAGGGAAAGGCTACCCACTCCAGTATTCTGGCCTGGAGAATTCCACGGACTGTACAGTCCATGGGGTTGAGAAGAGTTGGACACAACTGAGCGACTTTGACTTCACTTCACTACCCTACCCACCAATTTCTTTCAATTATTTTCTAATGGACTGGGAGGGTTGGAGCATCTTCTTATGTTGAATAACTCTCAGAATCCACAAATGTACCTACGGATATTGACGCAAACCACAGTGAAAGGGAAGAGAAAAGAGGGACAGAGAATATGATGCCCCCTGCCCGAGACCTGGGCCGATCCTGTCTCACAGTTGTCATGACGACACTTTGATTCTAACACCCAGGAAGGAAGACCTCTGGGAGATGAGATGTGGCTAATGTCTGAGCGTGCTGTGCGTCTCTCTTTTGTCTCAGAGATCCCATAAGAGGTCTCTGGGGTGAGTTCCACAGGGTCCACTGATGCTCTGAAGTAGTAATGAGTTTTCATTTCAGGGAACAACTCAGGAACATTCTGAGGGATAAAAGGCAGACCGGATGAGTGTTTTAAGAGATTCAGTTCAGGTCAGTCACTCAGTCGTGTCCGACTCTTTGTGACCCCATGGACTGCAGCATGCCAGGCCTCCCTGTCCATTGCCAACTCCCAGAGTTTACTCAAACTCAATGTCCGTTGAGTCGGTGATGCCATCCAACCATCTCATCCTCTATAGTCCCCCTTTCCCCCTGCCCTCAATCTTTCCCAGCCTTGGGGTATTTTCAAATGAGTCAGTTCTTTGCATCGGGTGGGCAGGCAGTTAAGAGATTAAATGTCCTCTTAGAATTCAAGCTGTGGAGAGCAGTGGCCAGTGCTCCACTCATGGGAACACTGAGACCACACTTTGTTCCCCGGTCATCCTAGCCTGGGGAGGATTTTCTGACCCTTGATAATGTATATTGTTTGTCCCACTCAACTGGTGTCTCACATCGGCTGCCCTTGTTCCTCTTCTCGGGTGGCAGGAGGGTGCTGCCCTCAGGGGACTGGGCACCTCTGCCTTTCCTGCATGTTTGTGATCAGTCCTCTCGTATCCCAGGGCAGGGCCTTGCTTAGTAACCCCATGTCACCCAGTCGACACATTCATGGCTGTTTACCTTTGAGGGCGGGCTTCCCAGTTGGCTCAGTGGTAAAAAAATCTGCCTGCCAGTGCAGGAGACGTGGGTTTGATTGCTGGGTCGGGAAGTTCCCCTGGAGGAGGAAATGGCAACCCACTCCAGTGTTCCTGCCTGGAGAATCCCATGGTCCATAGGGTCACAAAGAGTCAGACATGACTGAGCAACTGAGCAAGCAAGCACCTTTGAAGGCAGGGGAGCCTGTTGGGGTTTGACTGGGGAGAACCATCTAGTCGTGGGAGGGACTGAAGACTATTTTAGACACATCACTGACAGGCAGAGTGAATAGGGGAAATGGAATTAGATGACCCAACTCTCAAGATTTGAACATTCTAGTAAGTACATTCTGTAAATTAATTCCCAAGAATGAGGAAGGTGAAAACCCAAGGCCTAGTGATGCTCTCTGAGGAGGGAGCATTGGCCCAGAGCCCAGGTACTGGGGATCCTGCTGGGTCATTTTCTTTTGGGTTGAAATTGGTGACATCAACCCTGTGGCTCCTCTTCCTGTATCTCACATTGTTGAGTGCTTTATGATTTTCTTTCACGTTTTATTCTCACATCAATCCTTTGAGGGTAGCCGTAGCAAAGGAAGAAATTAGGCCTAATATTTTCAGAGGGAAACTTCAGTGGCGTATTTGCTTGGTTTGGGGCTTTGAATGGGGAATATATATAGTTGTGCTCAGTCATGTCTGACTCTTTGCAGCCTCATGGACTGTAGCCTGCCAGGCTCCTCTGCCTATGTAATTTTCCAGGCAAGAATACTGGAGTGGGTTGCCATTTCCTACTCCAGGGGATCTTCCCGACCTAGGGATTGAACCTGCATCTCTCACATCTCCTACATTGGCAGGTGGATTCTTTACCACTAGCACCACCTGGAAAGCACTTGAATAGGGTGGGCATGTCCTATTTACACGTGGAGAAAAATGGGCTCTTCTCTGCCCTTACTTGACACTGATGGATATTTGCTTCTTCTTGAAAATCTCTCTACTCGTGTCTGCCACGATGCAACCTGAATCCTGGTTCTCTATTTTATCACTAATATTTCAGATTTAACAACTTTGAGTCGTCTTTTAGACATCACTGTTCTTTGGGTTCCATCAGAGGTGCTAAGTAGATGGTTGAATAATCCTGGTGCTCAGAGGAGAAGCCATTTGGGAACCATCAGCACTTGAATGGAGTTTTCAATCCTGGGACTGGATGTGCTAATTTAGAGAAGGCCCTGGAAGTGCACGCAGAGAAGAGAGTGGTCCAGAGCGGGGCTTGGAAGCACTTGAACGTTTGAGTCCTGGCAAAGGGGGAGGAGCTGAGAAAGGAGACCAGCGATAGGGAAGAGAAACCAGGGAGCAGGGTGCCCTAGAAGGCAGGAGACTGTGGGGCTGGAGGACAGGAGAGGTGCTTTCAGGGGGAGCACCATTCATGTGGTTGGAAGTAGGGTAAGTCCGGGACCAGGAACGAGGATTCGGCAGCATGAGGTCCTCCTGACACTGACAAGAGCTCGCTCAGTGCGATGAGTGCTCGTGTCTCCATGAATTCAGCTTCCGCTGATGACTTTCAGTCTCATATCTTTGGCTCTGATTTCTCTCCAGGGCTCCATTTATTCCTTGCAGCTACAGTCAGGGCTGAGAGGCCACCAGACACAGTAGGCAGAGCATGGTCTGTGGTTTCAGACACGCCTGGCTGTGACCACTGTCACTTCGTAGCTGCGTGCCCTCGGCAAGTCACCCAACTCTCTAAGACTCAGTTCTTTCAGTTTGTTTTTGGTGGTGCTGGGTCTTTGCTGTGGTGTGGTGGGCTTTCTCTAGTTGCATCGTGCGGGCTCCCCAGTGGCTCAGTGGGGAAGAATCCACCTGCCAAGCAGGAGACATGGGCTCGATCCCTGAGTCGGGATCAAGGGGAGGAAATGACAACCCACTCCAGTGTTCTTGCCTGGGAGATGCCAAGGACAGAGGAGCCTGGTGGGTTACAGCCCACTGGGTTGCAAAGACTCTGACATGACTTCAGTGACTTAGCCTGCATGTATGAACTCTTTTTAACCATCTGTGGATCCCCAGTGCAGAGCTCAGATCTGACACCTAGTAGGTACTCAGTAAATATCTGTTGCAGAAGAAAATGCAATGGCTGGCCTTAGCGGGCATGTAACACGTGTTCCTTGCCTTTCTCCTCCTTTACTGCTGACTCCAGTTTTCCCTGTTCACCAATGGTCCCTCTGCAGTACTTGAACTGTTTGCTTATTGGCTGTGTTGTGAATGTTTTCATCTTCACTGCTAGTTTATTTCCCTCTAAACCCATTCATAACCAGTAAGCTATTACCTGAAATATTAAAAGATTTTAAATGTGAAAATATATTTTTAAAAGTGATTATCTTCAGCCATCTGGGTTGTCACTGGACCTGTGTGGCTTGCTTCCGGTCCTGTCAGCTTCAGTCACCCTGTTTTATACCTTCCTCTCCATAGCATTTTCTTGGCCTCTCTTCTAAGGGTATTTTTTTAGGGAGCTCTGAGTAAGATGAGTGGTGATTTTAGCGACAGTAATGCCCAAGTATTTAACATAGTTAGACAATGACTTTCACATTTTGGGACAAGGAATGAATTTTCAAGGAGATTTTTTTGGCTGGTGTGTCAAGCAGTTTGTAGTAGGCTGAATTTAAGCTGGACCAGCAAACAATGATTATTCTTTAAGAAACTATTTCTCAGCCGCGAACTGAATTTGAAGAATGTGCAAAAGATCCCACAAAAACCGGAGAAGGGCTGGTTTCTGGGTTTCTGCTGCTGGTCAAGAGCAGGCAGGAGTCCTGTATTCCCTTCTCTTAGGCATTTTCTTTCCAGGGTCCTTTGTTTTCTTATGGTTGCCATAGATAAGTGTATCTATGGAATTCCTTCAATTTCATTTCCCTAAACCATTCTAGGGGCTTCCCTGGGGGCTCGGCGATAAAGAATCCACCACCAGTGCAGAGGACAGTGGTTCCAGAGGTCAGTTCGACCCCTGGGTCAGGAAGATCCCCTAGAGAAGGAAATGGCAACCCACTCCAGTATTCTTGCCTGGGAAATCCCATGGTCAGAGGACCTGGCGGGCTACAGTCCACAGGGTTGCAAAGAGTTGGATACGGCTGAGCGACTAGACTTTTACTTTCATTACACATATGGCATCGTCCCTGTAAGGGGACATGACTGAGCAACCAAACGACCACCATCAAACCATTCTGGAAAGTTGGTGGTTTCGATGAGAAAATCTTTGTTTTTTGTCTCTAAACAGTAGCTTTTGCTTACATTGCTTCCTGAATAAAATGGCCAAGGGCTGTAAAACCTTAACTACTAATGATCAAGTTCTGCCAGCTCTGCTGTTCAGTTCACTCTAATTTCTGGCTGCATCAGTGTCCTTACTCAAGTCTGTGGCATACTGGCAAATAAAGCATCGACACTGTCAAAATCAAATTCCTGGAGTGGATCCCTTAAAAACAACAAACAGGAAGAAATTAAAGTCAAAACAGAGACGCTTTCATTTAGAAATTAAGAGAAAAAAGTGACTTGTTTTTATGGACCCAGATAGGATGTTATCAAGGAGCAATGAATCGGGCTGCTGATGACATGATGTCTGGTGAGCAGTGGCTAAATAGGTTAAGGACTCGTTTATCTTACTCACCGATAAACTCAGGGGCAGAGAGGCTCACAGGGACCCGCTGTTTTCGCTCTGCCACCGCAGGCCAGGTCGTCATTCTCAGACTTGTCACTTGACTGATGCCGCAAGATGGCTGCGGCATCTCCAGGTATCGTATTGACATCCCGAGGCGGGATTAATGGAGGCAGATACAGAAGGCAAAAGCGTGTGACAGCAGGTCCTGGCCTTTTTTATTTTTATTTTTTTTAATTGCTTTCCTGGAAGTGGCAGCAGTAACTTCCTCTTAAGTGTCATTGGCTTGAATTGACCACGTGGCCACCTCTAGCTACAAGGGACGCTGAAGGGTCATGAATATTTTGCATCCTCTCCTCTGCTGCAGAAGACAGTGAGGGAGGAAGAGGAAGCTGGGCATGGCTCCTTGGTACCCAACCCACGATATCTGTGCAGCAGTTTCTGAATTCAGTGCAGACTGCTAAACTGTTCTTAATTAGCTGGAAAACTTGGCTTGCCTGGGACTAGTGAAAAATTCAACTTAAAACATCTCAGAAAACATCTTGAGGGCAAAGGCAGATTCATTTTAAGAGTGCCCTTTGGGCTTGAGTGTTTGACTTTAGCTTTGCCACTTGCTGTTTGTCTTGGAGCAGAATTCTTTGCTGCTTCACTTTCTGTGTGTTTTTCTGCCCTGTTGCTGTTCCCCAAGGTGGTAGTGGGGTGGGGGGAGGGGGAGAAGGAAAGAAGATAGTGGAGGGGAATAAAATGAGGGTAAACTAGATTAGCGAAGTGTTCTCGCTTTCTCTCGTCACTCGTTTTCCTCCAAATACAAATAACCAAGAATCTAGAACATTCTAAGCAAACTTTGTCCACTGGGAACTGTTAACCACTGAGGTGATGAGAGAGTGCTTGAATGATACCCCTTGTTTACCAGCATCAGGGGACTGTGGCTGCGTCAAGACTGCAAGCGGCCTTGGGTGGGAGGTTGGGGACCAAGGAGAAAGCCCTGCCAGTGTGACATCGGGCTCTTCCCCTGAGACGTCCTCAAGTGCCCACAGGCGTGCCTGGCAGCCTCGAGCACAACCAGCTTGCATTCAGCCCCCAAGGGGAATAGTTTCCCAAAGCCGAGTGTGAGGATCTGCTCTGTCCATGACACAAGGCCTCCTGAAGCTGGTCCAGGACGTGGAGGATGTCTGCACAGGGATGGATGCCCTTGGCACTGACAGTCCAGAGAGGGTGGAAAAGGACATAGACAAACTCTTACTTAAGGATTAGCCAGTGACTCGAATTTTGAGGTTTGGAGGCTTCAGTATTTGGCTTCTTTGAGCTGATGGAGAAAAAATGTGATTCACAATTATATGCAGTGACCATCTCGTGCCCTTATGAGCACAGTGGCATGTATGCCTGTGAGTTTAGCTTTTTCATCTGAGTAAAATGATGCATTGTTGTTATCAAAATACTAGAAAATGCCCAAAGGGGCTGGGGTCTCAGGTTTAGCAGAGGCCATGGGTGAGATGAGTAGCAGGACATGGCTGGCCCCTCTGGTCATTGGGAAACCCGGCCAGGGGCTTCAGACACACACAAGAGCTGTCTGGGCCATTTGGAACCTCCTAGCTTCTCCGACTACACCCTCACCAGGTAACTATGATGGGCCATATTTGCCATATTTGAGGGCATGGGGTGGAATCCAGTAAGTCACCATGACCTGGAGAAGTCGACTGGGTTTTGAAGACCGTGAACCGAGGTTAAAGTCTGGATATCTCGGTCGCCCTTGACTTCCCGAGGGACCTGGGAAATCTGCTGGCCTCGGTGTTTCTCTCTGCAGGAGGCCGGCATTGTGTGGTTCCCGAGGGGCGTCAGAGGTTCTGTTGGCAGAGCTCTTTCAGCTCCCTGGAGTGTTTTTAAGTTTAAAGACTCCAGTGACTTAGAGTTTGGTTTCACTTTTATTGCAGCTCTCCGTCGCGAACCATGCCAACTGTGGGGGACACTTTAATGGAACCCCATGCCTAGCGTGAAATGTCAGAAGAGGAGCCAGGCCATTGGCTGGCTTTAATACCAGCCATTGGCTCCTCTTTAATACCCAGACTCCGTCTACCCAGCCCCAGCTTTCCAGGTGGAAAGCTCAATCAACCATCTGTCAATTTTACTAGCATTGGTCTTACTTCCCACAGTTGCAAAAGACCATGTACACCCGCTCCTTTTTTTTTTTGAAGGGAAGGTTCATAACTATTTGGCAAACAGAATTCTAACATTCATTTGAAAAATTATTTAAAACTCAGTCATTTTGGTGTTTTGCCCACACATTGCCAACCATCTGGATATTTCTGCATTTCTGGATGGATATTCCTGTGCTGTTTGGGATCTTATGGGTAATTGTTGGATTTTTCCAATCTTCCTCAGAATCAGTCAGATTTGTAGATCATGTTGCTTACTTCCCCAAGCTACACTGCACTTCAGTACATCATAACCTTTCTTGGCATATCGATGGGATTTTTGGTCAAACATTCGTGGTTACACTGAGATTTGTGTTTTCTTCATTTCAGAGTCTGGGAACTATTTGGCGGTTTCCAGTGGAAAGTCAGAATTGAATTTCAAACAAAGAAGCAGTAGGGAGACTTACATAAACATGAAGGTTTTAGTGCATTAAAGAGCAGTCCTTGGTATACTTAAGAAATAATTTTACCATTTTGGGGTTTTTAGGGACCAGTTTATTTCACAAGCTCTTAACATTCTTTTGGGGGTTTTCTCCGTAACCAGAGTTGTCCCCTCCTATTCCTCCCGCCTCCCTTGCCGGACTGGGTGGGCTGCAGGGAGCTCTTAGCTGAGAAAGGCAGCCATTCCTGGCTGGTATTTGCCTTCATGTCTTTGGGCGTGTCTCCACTGGCAGCCTTTTGCGACTAAATGTACTGGCTGCCGGGGTAGCTTCAGAAAGTTATTTTTGACTTCCATAGAAGATTTTGATTAATAGGTTCTTAATCCATTAGGTTCTGACTGCAAGTGGCGAAAGCCCAACTTGAACTAATTTAAATCCCAGAATCCACTGGCTTGTGAAACTGCATATTGGGAAGGACAGTGGCTGAGCTGGTCTGAGGGAGCCCTAGACTCTTTCTGTCTATCTCTGTTCTCTTCTCCGTGGGACAGTAAGAGCTGGTCACCCACAGTTCCAGCCAGAGGCTAAGGCAGTGGCCAGGGTCCGGCTCCATTGAGAACATTTCCTGTGAAGACTTCAGGGCTGGCTGGGATAACAGGGACAGAGGTCTGTTACCAGAAGAATTGGGAGAAGCTTCACTGGGTAGAAAAAATAATGTGTCCTTCACACAGTGCATTTTGGGTTCCCTGCTGTGCAGGGATTTTTTTTTTTTTAAGGGTCTTGGGACTCTACAGAAATGTAGTGTCTCTAGAGAGATTTTGGATTAATTATTTTTACACCAAGGAATCCTGAAGCGCTGCACGTGTGTGCTCAGTCACTGAGTCGTGTCCGACTCTTTGAGACAGTGTGGACTGTGGCCCGCCAGGCTTCTCTGTCCATGGGATTTCCCAGGCAAGAATACTGGAGTGGGTAGCCATTTCCTTCTCCGGGGGATCATCCCGACCGAAGGGTCGAACCCACATCTTCTGTGTCTCCTGCACTGCAGGCGGATTCTTCACCCACTGAGCTACCTAATCGCCACCAATTCCAGTGAAAGATGCAGAGATGGCAGCTGGGAGAACCCTGACTCCCTCTGGGCATTTGGATGACTCTCTTTGGGCTGAGGCTAAACAGGATGAGAAGAAAGGGAGGAGAGCAGTGTGGACTTCAACTCTTTCCATCTCATTTAAGCCTCGAGGCTGAGAAGCCTGCACTCTTGGACTTTACACTTTCCCCAGGCCTTTTGTGATAGAAAGTACTTACATTGAAACTTGGTATTGCATCTTCAGGGTGTCTCCATGCTGTTGTTTCATCTCATTGTTTAAATCCTGCGGGCTGTTTTGGATCCCATGAGCTTGGACAAAATTTGAGATTGAAATAGAAAAGGCCAGATAGTGGATTTTCAGGCTACAGGTCAACTTGGCTTTGGGGTTGTTTGAAGAATGAGGCTTCCTCTTTTCAGAGTTTTCTGGTGGGGGGTGTGCTGGGGGGGCTCCCCACCTATGACCCCAGGAGGGTACATGGTGGGAGAGTGGTCAGTACTGGGGAAGGCTCTGAATGAGGGGGAAGTGGCCTGGACCCTCCCTCTGAAAAGGCAGCTGCACTTGACCTCAGACTGATGGTCACGTCCAGTGGGGTGAGGGAACAAGGCCCTGGGGATGCTTGGGAACTTCCACTGTCCCCTCCCCATGCTCCTCGTCCTGTGCTCGCTCCCCTGCTGGACATAAGCTGATGGGAGGGGTGAGTGGTGACAGCCCAGCCTCCACGGTTCTACTTTCTCCATGCGGAAGCATTTATGGATTAGCAGAGACAGTCACATTGGTCTCCTCCTGGAGTTCGTCTTGCAGGAAGACTGCTCCCACTTTCACTCCCGCTTGCCCGTGGTGGTGGAGCGGGTGTGCTGGGTGGAGGCCAGGGTTATTGCCTTCGCCCTGCAGTGAGGCAGTGATTCTGAGCTGATCTACTCTGCAGGCTCAGTGGTATCCATCTGAGGGTTTAGAACTGGAGAGGGAGGGGATACAGAAAGGTCCACGGTAGTCACACTCTAGATCCACCTTCTCCAGGGCAACCTCAGCAATAATAAACCCCAGAGTTTGATTTTCTGACTCCTGGCTTCCCTGGTGGCTCAGTGGTAAAGAATCCACCTGCCGATGCGGGAGACATGGATTTGATCCCAGGGGTTGGGAAGATCCCCTGAAGAAGGAAAGGGCAACCCACTCCAGTATTCTTGCCTGGGAAATCTCATGGACATAGGAGCATGGTGGGCTGTGGTCTATGGGGTTGCAAAGAGTCAGATACTACTTAATAACTAAACAACATCTACTTTCTTAAGTTGACTGAATTCAGATGTTCATAAGGACCACTTTTGTCCCTCATGCTTCAAATCCAGGGAAAGCTCCTGCATACATTTAATCAGATGAGATA
>SJYA01009682.1:0-14431 GCA_006410615.1 Neotragus moschatus
CCCCAGGAACTTTCCACCAGTTCTGAAACAATGAAGCACCTTTCCTGCTTCTGTTTGGAATCAAACATGTTAAAATCATTAACATCTTGGCTTTAGAGAATCTCAGAATTCATATAGATCTCCGTAGTTTGTAAGTCCCTACAACTAAAAGTGCTTATAAAGTCTGGATTCAGAAAACCTGGGACCAAATACCAGGCCTACCCTTCTGGGACCACTACCTTCCTTTCCAGAGTTGTACTAAGTTCTAGTTCGTTCATCTGTAAAATGGATACAACACTTCACCTATTGTTAGTAATGCTGTCATTGTCAAATTAAACAACAACAGCAAAAAAATAATGGAAGATAACTGTGGATCAACGGAGAAAATACTAGAAGAAGGTCTGATGATCTGAGTTCAAGATCCATGTTCTCCTGCCCACATCAGTGTGCAGCTTGGGCTGTCATTTAACCTGAGCCTCAGTTCTCTAACTCGAGACTTAGCTCTCTAACCTGAGTCTCATCCTCCATGAAGAATGACGCACACTGTTTTAAGAGCTGTTTGGGGGAGGAAAGAGACTAAAACCCATTTGCCAGGTCAAATCAATGCCATTTAGACTGCAACTGGCCCTGAAGCTTGTGGTCTGAGGCAAAACAGAGAGCACACACCCCATTAGACGGGCCTCACACAAAGGCATGTATCCACAAAACAAAACCAGACTCACAGACATAGAGAACAGAGCTGAGACTACGAGTGGTGGGGAGGGGGGACAGACTGTGAGTCTGGGGTTAGCAGATGTAAACTGTTACATATAGAATGGATAAAGAACAAGGTCCTACTATGCACAAGGAACTATACTTAATATCCTTGGGCAAACCATATGGAAGAGAATACAAAAAAGAATGTATATACGTGCATACTCAGTCACTTTGCCGTACAGCAGAAATTAACAGAACATTGTAAATCAATTATACCTCATTAAAAACAATTTTTTAAAAGTTTCCCCCAGAAGACTACTGCCCTAGAGAATTGCAGACTCAGTGCTGTCAAGCCTTCCAATTTTTCTACCTAAGTACTGAATCCAGGTTTTTATGTAAAATCTCCCAATTATTAGAGTTGGCAATTAATTCAATTTTTTAAATTATTTGATGGACACAGAAAACCTGTCTGCAGGTTACAGAAGAACGGCAGTACCTCTAAGGATAACAGTCTTAAACAACTTCAGGAGATCCTGGATATCTTTGAAAACCTGGATTAAAACTACTCTCGCACTCAAGGAAAACACCTCCATTGAAATCAATACACAGAAAAGTTTGCCCCCCATTCCCTAGAGTTGTGTAAACCCTTAAAAGCCCACCTATGCCCCCAGGTTAGAACAGCATTTTCCAGTATTCTGACTCTTGTCAAAACAATATAGAGAGAAATCCCAGACTAAAGGACTCCCTAGTCTAACTCTTGAAAATAAAGTCTCAAAGGACAAACGAATAATTCAGAGAAGAATTCATTTTAGAAAACAAAGCAAAAAAGTCTCATAATTTAAGATTTAACATTTTAAAGCATCATTAACTCATCATTGAGCCCTCAAATTAACCTGGTAACATATATTTTTGTAATTGGAACAAATAAGTTTAACTTCATGTGCTGAGTTCCTTTTCTAATAGATGCAAAAGCTCCACACAGAGACAGAATGCAAACAGTACAGTGGGCTTTAGAATCAGCCAGTCCTCGTGTCAGATCTGGGGCTTCAGGCATCAACTGTTTCTCATAAGCTTCAGTTTCCCACTATCAATGGTGCTAATAACATCTACCATGCAAGGATTGGTGGAATTAAATCATGTATGACAAGGGCTTGGATCATGAAACGTTTGTGATGGTTGTCATTTTTGTTGCTGTTTTTTTAACTACAGAGTGAGCCGGTTCATTTATGTTTTGCTCATGAAAGTAACCGGGCTGATACTAAAGCTGAAGCTCCAATACTTTGGCCGCCTAATGTGAAGAGCTGATTCGTTGGAAGAGACCTTGATGCTGGGGAAGATTGAAAGCAGGAGGAGAAGGGGATGACAGAGGATGAGACGGTTGGATGGCATCACTGACTCAATGGACATGAGTTTGAACAAACTCCAGGAGACAGTGAAGGACAGGGAAGCCTGGCATGCTAACTTAGCAACTAAGCAACATAATAGTATTGCTGAAATTATTATTATTATATTTAGGTAATCATGAATAAAAAATACATTCACATGGTTCCACAAATACCCTAGTGGGAAAAAAATTCCTTTCCACTTGTGTCTCCCATCTGCCAGTCTGGCCCCTTCCCACCATAAATAGTCACTACCATTCATCTCTTGGATATTAGAAAAAAGACATCCTCTTTCCTCCAATCAAACCCATAGACAACTGCAGCATATTATACTGTCTATACAGAGTTATGTGTTTTCACTTATATCATGGAGATTTCTACATGTGATTACATGGCAATATTCAATACCATTTTTATGACTTCACAGTATTTCACAGTTATATATTTATTGAGACACAGTGAATGGCTTGCTTCCAATCTTCTGTTGTTACCAAAAAAAAGTAAAATTAAAAAAAAATTGTTTTAGTCAAGTTACTTAATTTCTTCCTGCCTCCGCTGTCTTATTTAGAAATGGAGGCACTGTTAGTCCAACCTCACAGAGTTGTTTTAAGAATGAAATGAATTTGAAATATATAAAATCTTTAGTTCCTGAAATCAGGTAGGGGCTCAGCAAGTGTCACTATTATTAAATATATAGGTCATCTCCTACCCATGGAAGTATATATGTAACACAGATCCCAGTAGTGGAATTACCAAGACATTTAGAAGGAAATGGGGAAAGGATGTTAAATGAGATGTCCACTGACTTTGTTGGAGAAGGAAAAGGCCAAAGGTCACCATACGGACTTTAGAAGTTTCCAAGTCCTTTCTGCGGAAAGTGACTCTTCTACTGCTTTGGGAAAATAATCTCCCCTCCCAGATTCTAAACTCTTCTCTGTTCTTCTCATAAACCACCCAAGTGTCCTGGAAATACCCAATTCTTGGCAGCCAAGCTATATTTCCCAGATTACCTCTCAATCCTAGAAGAAACATTAAAAGCTTGGCCAAGATCACATGTCCCTGTTTTCAGTACTGGAAAATGAGGCCATAGGAGATCGGTGGCTCTGGTCCACAGAAGGCAGTTCAAGAAAAGGACATCGAGCAAGTGGGTCAAAGCAAGTAATGACCAGATACCAGCCAATGTTTTCAGGCTCAGCAACGGTAGAGGCACACTGTCTGCATCAACACTGGCCACAGCTGCCTCCACCAAGAGTACATTCAATCCAAAACAAAAGGAGGGAAAGGCTGATGAGAATGTCAAGTGCTGGAAGTGACAAATAGGCTTCAGAGCTACTGAATCCCTGAGAAGGAGAAGCTATAAGAGAAATAAGTGTCTCAGTGTCTCATCCGCCTGTCAGAAGATGGATGTCAGGGACTTCCCTGGCAATCCAGTAGTTACGACTTCACCTTCCAAGACAGCGGGGTGCAGGTTCAATTCCTAGTGAGGGAGCTAGAATGCCTCTAGGTCAAAAGTCTAAAACACACAAACAGAAGCAATATTGTGACAAATCAAATAAAGACTTTAAAAATGGTCTGCATCCAAAAAAGAAAAAAAAAAAAAAAAAAATGGATGTCAGAATTGGCAGGATCCGTGTATATTTGCAGACTTGGTGGCTTACTTTACACCTCCCCTGCCCCTCCCTCAACGTCCACTTCACCTCCCCACAAATCTCAGCAAAATAACAAGAGGGAAACAGAACAGGGACCCTCAGCTGGGAAAAATTCCAACTTGAGCTGGCTGTTGACAACACCAATGTAAATTCTACTTGAGTGTGTTACGCTGACCTCTCCAAATCCATCTCACTAGTTAAAAAGAAGTTTTAGAGGAGTTTACTCCTAACATCAGCATTGAGGGCCATCAGGGGTATATTTACAAAGCACATCAGTTTACAAGGAGCCTTCCATTACCTTGGGCTGAAGGCATCAATTCTCATCAACAACAGAGGGGCCCCCAGGTATTCTAGCGGGCTCTGTGGAATCTCATGAAAGTTTTAAGAATTCTCTCAGTTCACATCTCACTTTTTCTCACCCTGTCGCATCTCAGGCTTCAGTTTCTCTTGTTGCCAGAAGCTACTTCCACAGCCAACTTTCATGGTGCCAAGGTTTACAGTAACACCTCGATGGAAGAGCCACATCGATGAGAGCTTTCTGTGCAGTAATTGAATTCTGCCTGGTGATATGATGCTAGCAGGATAACAGCAGTGGAAGGGAGAGGGCAGGGGTGAGGAAAAGTGAGAGCCATAAAGATACATGAAAGAAAATGTCTGTACTGTGGGGGAAAGACTGATCTGTCCAGTGATAGCGATTTGTCGTCTTCAGCATGACAGCTACTCACTGCAAGAAAGTGTTATGCTCAACTGTCACCTCCTCAGAGAAGCCCACACTGGCTACCACAGTCAAACACCCTTGTATTCCTATTAGCCACCTGCTTTGCCTTCAAGATGCTATCTAACATTGAAAGTACACTCCATCTGCTCATTTGCCTCCTAAACTGCAGAGGGGCGTGAATCATGCCTGTCCCATTCATACTCTATCCCCAGTGGCTTAAAGAGTGCCAGGAATAGAGCCGACAGAGAAACATCCACGAATGCATAGTGGGAATTAGGCAACAGCTTTTTTCTTTTCATTTAAAAAACTGCCTATACAAAGAAATCAACTTCCCTTATAGCTCAGTCGGAGAAGGCAATGGCACCCCACTCCAGTACTCTTGCCTGGAAAATCCCATGGACAGAGGAGCCTGGTAGGCTGCAGTCCATAGGGTCACGAAGAGTGAGGCACAACTGAGCGGCTTCACTTTCACTTTTCACTTACCTACATTGGAGAAGGAAATGGCAACCCACTCCAGTGTTCTTGCCTGGAGAATCCCATGAAGAGAAGAGCCTGGTGGGCTGCCGTCTATGGGGTCACACAGAGTCGGACACGACTGAAGCAACTTAGCAACAGCAGCAGCATAGCTCAGTTGGTAAAGAATCTGTCTCCAAGGCAGGAGACCCAGGTTCAATTCCTGGGTTGGGAAGATCCCTTGGAGAAGGAAACAGAAACCCACTCCAGTATTCTTGCCTGGAGAACCCCATGGGCAAAGAGGAGCCTGGCAGGCTACAGTCCATGGGGTCACAAGAGACTCAATCAACCAGCCATACAAAGAAACAGATTCTCCACTTAAGACTCCAGGAGGAAACAGTCTTTGATTTTAGATTTCTGACCTTCAGGAATCTAAGAAATGTAAGGGAAAAAAATTGCATTGCTTTTTTTAAAATAAAAATAAAAAAACTGCCTGTGAGATTTCTATAAACCAAAATCCATTTCCCACTGGCATATCAAGATATGGCAGGTGCTGTGCAGGCTTGGTTGCATCCAACTCTTTGCGACCCCCTGGACTGTAGCCCGCCAGGCTCCTCTGTCCGTGCGGATTCTCCAGGCAAGAACAGTGGAGCGGGTTGCCGTATCTTACTTCAGGGGATCCTCCTGACCTAGGGATTAGACACACAGCTCCTACATCTCCTGCTCTGGCAGGCAGATTCTTTACCACTGTGCATCTAGGAAGATGTGGAGAGGAGGGGGGAAAACCACTGAACACACACTGGGTCTAAGTCAGCTTGCGTGGCCTTCCACGTGTACTATTTGTCCCAGGACTCTCTGAGATTAGTGTTATTAATGGTATTTCAGATTAGGAAAACTGAGATTCTGAGACTCTAAAACAACTCACCCCAAATCAGATATGTAGAAGGTGACCATTTCTCATCTGACTCCAAAACTCCCTACATCTCTTATCTCCCACTTTGTCCCGTTTACTGGCTCAGGGGACTTTCGTTTGCATTTCAAAGGACCCGGTTCCCCTCTGCCAGGCTTCCAAGACACAGTTAATATTCACTTAGATAAATTTCAAACAGCACTTCTGATCTCACTATTTCAATGAAACATTAATCACTTTAGAAAATGGGAAGAGTCTGTTTTTGTAAATGATTCTGAAAGGGAGAGCCTGTGTCCTCGTCAGAGTACCAGACAGGACGAGAGAACGTCAGCTGCAGGTGGCCCTGGTGCGGAGGGGGATGCTCAGGGATGCAGCAGGAGGGGCACCGGGTACCAGACTTCAAAGACCGGCTCTCCGTCTCCACATTTCTCCTTCACACAACTGCCACCACAAACATTACTTCTTGTCTTTAAAGAGCGTCATTGTCATTTACTGATAAAGGAAAATTCACAGACTTAAGTTTTCAAAAACTCTCGCTCAAGGCAGGAAACCTTTATTTAAGTGCGTGCCAGATACTGGTTTTAATTTCAAAGTAATTCAGCAATCATCAAGAGTTATTAAGAAGGCTTGCTGGAAGCTTCCTGCACAGAGAAGACATAGGACAGCATTTCCTCTGCTCTAAGGTCTAATTCCTGAAGAGGTCACTGTGGCCTCCCCACGTGCCACAAGTAACAGAAGGCACTTCAGGAATGACCCTGCTCCTGGGAACCTGTGTGTGTGTGTGTTAGTTGCTCAGTTGTGTCCGACTCTTTGCAACCCCAAGGACTGCCAGGCTCCTCTGTCCATGGAATTCTCTAGGCAAGAATACTTAAGTGGGTAGCCATTCCCTTCTCCAGAGAATCTTCTGGACCAAGGGATGGAAGCAGGTCTCCTGCATTGCAGGCAGATTCTTTACCATCTGAGCCGCCTGGAAAGTTACCATGTGGAAAACTAGAGGGAAAAAGCTGCCAACGCCTGCACATTCAACCTGAGTCCTCTGCTAGCACCCGTGTGGAGCTCACAGCATCCTTTAGGGTTGTAGACCTTCCGAGCCCAGAGAACAGATTCCTACCAGGCGACTTTTTCTTTTCTTTTGTTTTTAATTTTGGCTGCACTGGCAGCATGCAAACTCTTAGTTATGGTATGTGAGGTCTAGTTCCCTGAGCAGGGATCGAACCCAGGCACCCTGCATTCGGAGCACAGAGTCTTAGCCACTGGATCACCATCAGGGAAGTCCCCCTACAAGGCCACTGGACAAGGCAGTCTGCAGTGGAAGGACTGTGTCCAGGTGGAAAGCTCTAGCATTGGTGGCAGCAGGGGACAATCACAGCAGGGGAAGAAGAGAATCGGATGAACTGAGAAAGTAGTATTGAGATAAACACAATATCCTGTGTACAACAGAGGGGAAATTGCTACAAAGTAAAGGGAGCTCAGCTGAGAGCTCTGAGAAGACCTAGAAAAGCGAGATGGGCAGGTGGGAGGGAGGCTCAAGAGGGAGGGGATCTATGTATATATATCGCTGGCTCATGTTGTGCTGCAGAAGCCAACATGACAATGGAAAGCAATTATTCTCCAATTAAAAATTAAAAGTTTAGGTGGAAAAAAATGAGGCTGTAGGAAATAGAGAACAAATGTATTGACAGGGAGGGAGAGGGGAGTGATGAACTGAGAGATTGGGGTTGACATACATACACTACTGATACTATGTATAAAATAAATAACTAATGAGAATCTACTGTACAACAAAGGGAACTCTAGGGGAGACCTAAATGGGAAGAAAATTCAAAAAGGAGGGAATATATGTAAATATTTGGCTGATTCACATTGCTGTAGAATAGAAACTAGTACAACATTGTAAAGCAACTATACTTCAATAAAAACTAAGTAAAAAAAAAAAAAAAAAAATAGGACTGTAGGGTAGAGACAGCTGGCTGAAATTCCATCTCGGTATGGCACCACTGTTATACCTGGGGCTGTGTACGTCATTCTCTATCAGCTTCCACATCTCTAAAATGGGGTCATAATAATTACTACCTCACAGGGCATCCTGTAAGAAAGATGTATATAAACTGCCTGCCAAATAACAAGAACTCAATCTAACATTAGCCAAAAAAAAAAAAATAACTATTTTTCTGGCAAAAATTTTACCCCAGGAGCTATTTCTTTTAACTCACCTTTATTGTTCTGCCTTTAATTATAACTCAAATAAAAGCCTTTTCCTAAATCTGATGTAGCAGATTGGTGGTCTGATTGTATCATCACTGCAAAGGTACCTGACTCTGGTTCTAATTTTTAATCTCTAAAATCACCCTGGTTCTTACTTTTGTCTCTAAAATGTAGCAAATGAAGTTACCCGTGCTGTGGGTGTGGGTGAAGAAAGTGAAAACCATGTCTATGTGCTTACTGGTTTGAGACAGACCTCACTCCCTCCTGAGCTGGGCTTCACCACTCTAGGAGGAGGGAACCAGAGTAGATAAGCCATTCACCAGACACAAAGAGAAGAGAGAACGCTTGACAGAGGACAGGATGTGGCACCTGGAGAGGAGGGCATGGACTTGGAGTCAGAAGTCAGGAGAGGGCGATCCCACAGCCTGGAACCCAGAGCCAGACGGAGCTGCCAGATCTAGCAAACGAAAACACGGGATGCGCAATTAAACGTGAATCTCAGATAAATAACGTGTTTTTCGATATAACAACACCCACAGACATTTCTTTTAAAGTATAAATATATTCCACTAATTTCGTAGTCTCTCTAGATGAGTTTAGGGTCATGCTAAAAATACTGCTTATCAGAAATTCAAATTTAATTGGCTATTCTATTATCTAGCAATTCAAGCCACATAAAGATCTTGAATCTGCCTGATGTAGTAGCAAGATCATGGGTTCTGGAGTTCAAGAGAGCTGTGTATGAATCCCAGTCATATCACAACCTAAAGGTGTAATCCAGGCAGGTTATTTGAACTACTGACTCTCCCGTTCCACATCTGTAAATGGCCGTGATGACACCTCACAGGGCTGTTCCATAAGGTCATGAAATACAGACAATGATAATAGCTACTAGTACCTCTACTGCTCCGATTCAGTGCTCAAACAATGTTAGTTTTCTTTGCTCTTTAAGTCTCAAGCCCTTCCCACAGTAAAATGGGCTTAAGGGGATTGGTGAAAAGTGAGAGTGTGTGTCGCTCAGTCATCTCCGATTCTTTGTGACCTCATGAATGAACTGGGGAATCCTTTTCTGCCCACAGAATTCTCCAGAAAAGAATCACCGAAATGGGTTGCCATTTCCTTCTCCAGGGGATCTTCCTGACCCAAGGATTGAACCCAGGTCTCCTGCATTGCAGGCAGATTCTTTACTGTCCGAGCCACCAGGGAAGAAGCCCCAAGGGTACTGATAATAGAATTCAAATATATTTTCTGGGAAAAATGACACTTTAGCCTTCCTCTCGCAGGTCTCCAGGGAAATCTTCAGAACTAATCTTGGAGGGGGAGGGGTTGGGGCACGGGGCTTGGGAGAACTTGACAAAATATCCCCTTTCCCACAGACAAAAAAGGAAATTTTGGTTCACTTGGTTACGATATATGTATTTGATGGGAAAATGCCCTGAGTCTCTTCTCGAGAGTTTCCGTACTCTCCCCCTCATATCCCCTAAAACAGTATTTCTTTAAAATGTAGTCTGAGAATATCAGCAGAAGAGCCACCAATAGTTACAAAGAACTCTCCTGGGCCCCAATCACAGTCCTACCAAATCAGTGTTTCCAGGGGCAGCCCAGAAAGCATCCCTCCTAAATAGCCTGCTTGGGTTATTCTTAAATATACTCAAGTTTGGGCACCATCACCCCAAAACCTTCCCTGGTGGCTCAGATGGGAAAGAATCTGCCTGCAATACAGAAGATCCAGGTTTGATCTCTGGGTCAGGAAGACCCCTTGGAGAAGGAAACAGCAACCCACTCCAGTATTCTTGCCTGGAGAATCCCATGGACAGAGGAGCCTGGCAGGCTACCGTCCACGGGGTCACGAAGAGTCGGGCATGACTGAAGTGACTAATACTTCACATTTCACCCTAAAATCTCAACCCAGAGTAAGGAGCTCCATAGCAGATTTGCCCTTCCCAAAGTTTACTGGTGCTCTAGGAAAATGAATGGGCCCCAAATATTCCGTGAACGAGGGTAATGGTACATTCTAGAATGATACAGGAATGGAAACTTCAAAGCTCTTCTGTGAGAAGCAGATCGACTCATCTAACACTCTGTTTTGGAGTATTTGTGTCAAATTGACATTCCAATTTCAAGACTGTACATAAAATCCCATTCAATTATTTAGCACTGTACAGATTTTACATAACTCGAAGTTACTGACTCAATTTATTTTCCTTCGGTCTACAAGACAGATTAATCTAAAATGAATTAAGACAGGCAACCAGAAGTAATGTTACCATGGCTGGTAAACAGTTTTTAAACTGTTGGATCAGTAAGCTGCTTAAGGGTTCTGGAGAGAACTGGATGCTACATCTGCTCGACAGTCATATGTTTTCAAGCCAAGGATTTAGAAACCGTGTTCCTCCATGACGACAAAAACTTAAGACAGCGGGTGATGCTTAACTTAAGCTTCAGCTTTTACAAATAAGTATCACTTCCTTCCTCCCTGAAAAGAAAGGTAATGAAGATGATTCAGGTACCAATATTTCAAGTTATCTCAAAATGCATAAATGCCTGCAAATTACTATATGGAACACTTCTGATAATTTGAAAACAAACATCTCTAAAATACCCTAAATTACCCCTGACATCAAGTTACTTAGGGTAGAATAGAGAATGAAAATAAAGAAACGATTATAAGAAATGCTAAGAAGAATTACAGTGAGGGAGTTGTGATGTCAAAGTGACATCAATGTCAAAGAATCATCATGGAAGACTTCCTGGAGAAGGNAACTTAAGCTTTAGCTTTTACAAATAAGTATCACTTCCTTCCTCCCTGAAAAGAAAGGTAATGAAGATGATTCAGGTACCAATATTTCAAGTTATCTCAAAATGCATAAATGCCTGCAAATTACTATATGGAACACTTCTGATAATTTGAAAACAAACATCTCTAAAATACCCTAAATTACCCCTGACATCAAGTTACTTAGGGTAGAATAGAGAATGAAAATAAAGAAACGATTATAAGAAATGCTAAGAAGAATTACAGTGAGGGAGTTGTGATGTCAAAGTGACATCAATGTCAAAGAATCATCATGGAAGACTTCCTGGAGAAGGTGACGTCTAAACCAAGAAAGAGGGACACGTAGGTGTTGAAAGAGGAAAAAGAAGGTTGAAATTTGTTGCTCCCAAAAGATGTTGAAGTCCTAAGTCCAACACTTCAGAATGTGATTTCTTTTTTCAGAAATAAGGTTGTTAGAGATAAAAATTCATTAAAATGAGATCATATTAGAGTAGGTTGGACCCTTAATCCAAGATGACTAGAGTCCTGATAATTCAAGGGAAAAGAGACAGGGAAGAGAATGCCATATGACATCCTCACAGAGAAACACAAAAGACAAAGGGAAAACAATCATGTGACAGTCATACAACCAAGGATATCTAGAGATACCAGAAGCTGAAAGACACAAGAGAAGAAGCCTAGAGACTTCAGAGAGAACAAGGCCCTGACAACACCTTAACAACTTTGGATTTCTAGCCTCCAGGGCTATAGGAGAACAAATGTCTATTGTTGAAAGCCACCCAGAGTGTGACACTCTATTATGACAACCCAAGGAAACTAACAGAATANCCAGAAGCTGAAAGATACAAGAGAAGAAGCCTAGAGACTTCAGAGAGAACAAGGCCCTGACAACACCTTAACAACTTTGGATTTCTAGCCTCCAGGGCTATAGGAGAACAAATGTCTGTTGTTGAAAGCCACCCAGTGTGTGACACTCTATTATGACAACCCAAGGAAACTAACAGAATAGGACTGAGCCAGCATGGGTAGGTGGGCTCTGGGCAGGGGTAACAGCAAGTGTAAAAGCTGGAGGTAAAGGGGAAGAAGGCTTTGGTTTCAATGAACCACATGGATTCAGGCTGGTGAGGAAAAGGAAATTCAGATTGGTTGGACTTCCCAGGGGGTTGGGGTTAAAGAATCTGCCTGCAATGCAGGAGACACAGGAGACGCAGGTTTGTAGATTGGGAAGATCCCCTGGGGAAGGGCAGTACAGCCCACTCCAGCATTCTTCCTGGAGAATCTCATGGACCGAGAGGCCTGATAGGCTAATAGGCCCTAGGGTTGCAGAGAGTCAGACATGACTAAAGCGATTGAGCACCCGGGGAGAAGGGAAGGTGGGCAGTGGCTGGAGGACCGAGAGGCCTGATGGGCTATAGGCCCTAGGGTTGCAGAGAGTCAGACACGACTAAAGCGATTGAGCACCCAGGGAGAAGGGAAGGTGGGCACTGGCTGGAGGACACTGTCCCTGGGGCAGCAAAGTCCATCCTCTCTGTGTCACAGCACCAGATGCTCCACTCTAAGGACTGAACACAACCTTCAGGAGGGTGTACAAGAACCACAGAAGTGCTTCCAGTAAAAATGAACCAACAACTAAAACAACACCAGGATGGAAGTGTGCTCTCAAAAATCATCAGTAGTTACTGCTGTTAAAAACAAGTTTTCAGCACAATCACAAAACCTGGAGCAAGTGACTGGAAGAGACACAGCATCCTTTCGGGGTTCTCTCTCTTCATCTGGGTGCTGGTTACACAGGTGAGTTCACTTTCTGAAAAATCATCAAGCTGAGAACCTGTGATTTGTGAACTTCCCTATAAGCATGGTACTTTCATAAAATTTGCAGTGAAAGAGAGAAAATGCAACATATGGCCTCCTGTTCCTCCAGAGGGATTGACACGATCCTATTTAAAAAGATAAGAAGTCCATCATCTTGAACTTCAATTATTTCTATCCCTTTGTCCCCCTGAATCCAAATCTGATCACCTTAGGATGAATTTTAAACCTCTAAGACATTACTAAGTAAAATCGCCTCCATTCTCCTTACATATTATCCTCTCTTTTGTAGGCTAATTAAAGAGCGTGTCTTGGCCGGCCTGGGTTAATAATAGAATATTACTTCATATTTAAACAATAGATCTTACATTTGAAAGGTTTCTTTTGCAAAACCTCAGGTTTTATATTCAATGGTAGAGTTTTTTGATGCTTGTTTCTACCTGGTTGCTAAAGTGAACAGCAATAAAGCCAGAATTGGGTCCTAAAAAGCTGAGGTCAGGACCAGACAAAGATTCAGGATTCTGCCTCTATCCCTGCTCACCTGGATGGCATGCAAACACTCATGCCACTGCTTTGGAAACTAAAGAAAAAATCCTTAAATTAAGCCTGCAGTTTAATGAACAAAACAGGTATCAGATAGAAAACCTCTTAATTGGAAGATTACATTTCTAGTTATAACTCCAAAATGTCTTTTGCAAATTACCAAAGCAGCTCAAATCTGCACAATCTTAATTTAAAGCAACATAATTCAAGACCATGAGGAACCTAATTGCTGGTTAAGTGAGTATTTCCAACCATAATTGGCTTCACACAACCGTGCGCACAATCGTGTACACACATGCCTAAACCACCGGACGTGGAGGCCTCTGGACTAAGCACAGGGATGCCAAAAGAATCTTTAGAAGAATGCAACAAAAGGCCTGATCACTCACAGAGGATTTTCCATGTGTTGACTCAAAGCAATTTCATTTTCCAGAATGCTTCCCTGAAATGTCAAGAAGGAAATTAGTGCTGTTCATTGCACAAGGAATTTTTTTTCCCCTTGCAACTCATTTCCACCCTTCTTAGAAATTCTTAACAACTTATGGCAGAACATTGTGATATATACATATACCAATAAAGATAAACTGGTTGAATAATGCCGCCCTAAATGCCTATGTCTCAACCCCAGTACCTTAGGATGTGATCTTATTTGGAAATAGGGTCTTTATAAATGTAATTAGTTAAATTGGGATGAGGTCATACTGGGGCAGGGCAAGCACTTAATCCAATCTGATGAGTGCCCTTATAAAAAGAGGAAATTTGAACACACAGATAGCACCATGTGAAGATGAATGCAAAGACTGGGACAAGGACTTCCCTGGTGGTCCAGTGATTAAGAATCTGCCTTGCAACGCAGAGGACACAGGTTTGCACTGCAGGGGATGCAGGTTCGATTCCTGGTTGGGGACTAACATCCCACATGTGGCAGAGCAACTGAACTTCAACTACTATGCCTGCATATCACAACTAGAGAGTCCATGGACTACAAGGAAAGATCCTTCATGGTGCAACAAAGATACCACATGCTGCAACTAAGACCCCACGCAGTCAAATAAATAAATAAATAAATACTAAAAGAAAAACCAAATACGGAGTGAAAAGTGAAAGTGTTACCTGCTCAGTTGCGTCCGACTCTTTGTGACCCCATGGACTGAGCCCACCAGGCTCCTCTGTCCATGGAATTCTCCAGACCAGAATATTGGAGTGGGTTGCCATTCCTGTCTCGAGGGGATCTTCCCGATCCAGGGTTCAAACCTGGGTCTCCTGCACTGCAGGAAGATTCTTTACCATCTGAGCCAAATACTAAGTGTG
>SJYA01009684.1:0-14566 GCA_006410615.1 Neotragus moschatus
CTGGCGTACTGCGATTCATGGGGTTGCAAAGAGTCGGACACGACTGAGTGACTGAACTGAACTGAACTGGATGAATGGTGAGGACTTTCACTAAGATGAGAAACAGTAAAAGCCATGGTGTTTGCAGGGGTGAGGGGATGGGGAAAGAGTTCGGTTTCTCTTAGGCAATGTTTGGAGGTGTTTCTTTAAGTTCTCTTGCCTGTGTATTGTTAACTATTTCCCCCTTCTTCATAGCTAACAGAGCCTTGATTTTTGTTGAGTCTTGCCCTTCCTGTTATTGGGGCAATATAGTCACTGTGGGCCTTGCATGGCAGGGCCTATCCGTCCAGCCCCATAGACCCCAGGCTCCAGCCACTCACATTCTTTTAATTCCTTGGACATCTGATGCTCTCCCAGTCTGCCCTACCACAAGAGGGCGCTTGGGTGTTCCCTTTGCCTGCACTGTCCTTCTCAAAGAGTCGGGACACAGTGGCTAAAGAGCAACACCACTTGTCTCTGCTCAAACACCAGTTCCTGAGGGCAATTTTCTGTCTGTGTGGGAGATGACTTGTTAGTATCTATCTCGATGCTGCTGCTGCTGCTAAGTCGCTTCATTCGTGTCCGACTCTGTGCGACCCCATAGACGGCAGCCCACCAGGCTCCCGAGTTCCTGGGATTCTCCAGGCAAGAATACTGGAGTGGCTTGCCATTTCCTTCTCCAGTGCATGAAAATGAAAAGCGAAAGTGAAGTCGCTCAGTCGTGTCCGACTCTTAGCGACCCCGTGGATCGCAGCCTACCAGGGTCCTCCATCCATGGGATTTTCCAGGCAAGAGTACTGGAGTGGGGTGCCATTGCCTTCTCCGATCTATCTCTATACTATATAGTAAGCTCCGTGAAGCAGGCTCCATGTCTGTNCCAGGGTCCTCCATCCATGGGATTTTCCAGGCAAGAGTACTGGAGTGGGGTGCCATTGCCTTCTCCGATCTATCTCTATACTATATAGTAAGCTCCGTGAAGCAGGCTCCATGTCTGTTTCATTGTTCCTGGCCTCCACAGCATCAAGTGCAATGCCTGGATGTGTCAAATGCCTTCATTTGTCAACAGATCCTTGACAAATGAAGGGCAGAAGCAACTCAGTTCAGTTCAGTTGCTCAGTTGTGTCTGACTCTTTGCGACCCCATGGACTGCAGCATGCCAGGCTTTCCTGTCCATCACCAAACTCCCAGAGCTTGCACAAACTCATGTCCATCCAGTCAGTGATGCCATCCAACACTCTCATCCTCTGTCATCCCCTTCTCCTCCTGCCTTCAGTCTTTTCCAGCATCAGGATATTTTCCAGTGAGTCAGTTCTTCACATCAAGTAGCAAAGTATTGGAGTTTCAACTTCAGCATCAGTCCTTCCAATGAATATTCAGGACTGATTTCCTTTAGAAGCAACTACAGTATATTTAAAATACCGACCAACCTGCATGCCCCCAGATCTGCACCAAGAAAGGAGCTGATTATGAAAATGAGGATGATTTATTTAAAGGGAAATGCAAAGGTAGCCTTGAGGTACCATTTCTTCAAGACTAAAATATAAGTACTAAGAAAAAAATTAAAAAGCTACTGACCCTAAACCTTACCTGTAAAACATTTTTAATCACTTCATATTATATTCATTAGTCTAACTTTTTGGAGCATATCTGATGTTTGTGTCAAAAGATGAATTCTTGGGATTTCCCTGGTGGCCCGGTAGTTAAGACTCCATGCTCCCAATGCAGGGGGCATGAGTTTGGTCCCTGGTTGGGGAACTAGGTTCCTGTATGCCACGTAGCCAATAAATAAATAATAAAAAATAAATTTAAAACATGTTTAAAGAATTTTAAATTATTTAAAAAGAATTCTTGCATCAGGACTTCAGTAGACATGTGATCTCTGAGTAGTCAAGACTTCTGCTCATGTTCTAACAAGCAAAACATTCACTGAGTCCATTTTTCTTTTGGTCTCTGGGAAATTAACTGTACAAAGCCAGTTTAGATCACTGATTTACTACGAAAGAAAGGCCTGAACAGAAGGAAAGGGCCAAATGATGGTTAGTTGAAATGTCTGTTTCTTATACATGAACCGGTATTTTAAGCTCACTCCATTTACCTCCTAACTCCTTTTCTGAAGGGCAGATTCCTATATAAGATGGTATGTATATCACCGTTTACCTGATTATTGTTAAAGATACATGAGATGATTATATAACTGTGTATTTATTTTAATATATCAGAGAAAAATGCAACACATCTCTACCAAGACTTTATGGATAGGAATGTGTAGGCTGAGACCACAGTAATCTCTTTTTTTAAGTGAATAGGTTTAAGGGAGGATACTAAGTATTATTAGTTAATGATCCTCAGATATGGCAGAAATCATGAATTTTTGACAATGATTTAAATTTGAGAAACTGCTATAGAGGGTGGTGTGGGTTTTACCCTTTCTACATCATCACTGATCATGACAATTTCGCTTATAACATCACAAATGTGCGTCTAGTTTTGGGTTGCATTCCATTTTCTTCCCTGACCAAGTTACTATAACTCCTGACTTGTAAATAAATTAGTGAGTGGATGGTTGGATTACTGGATAAATGAAATAGATAGATGAATTTTACAGAATACAATATTTCAGATCTAAATCAGAGCTGACAGACCACTCTGTCAGTAAATAACAGAGTAAATACTACTCTGTGAGTATTTACACCTTAAGGAAAAGCAATTGATGTACAACACTGCAGTTCAGAGAGGGCCAGAAGAGAACTGATTTTCTTTTATAAACCAAAAAGTGCTTTGAACGTGGCAGGACACTGCAAATAACCACCCACTCTCTGAGCATGCTCCTGGCTATTCCACCAGCTGCAGGAACTCCTGCTCTCTGACTGGCATTGTATGCAAAATCACCTCACTCTGCAGTTTCAAAGCATTTGGAGAGATGATAAAGGCTGAAGGTTAGTTTTAGCCAGAGTGGTAGATTTCAGAAAAGGAAAAAACAAAGAGAGAAAGCAATGCTGCTGCTGCAGCTAAGTCACTTCAGTCGTGTCCGACTCTGTGCGACCCCATAGACGGCAGCCCACCAGGCACCCCCCGTCCCTGGGATTCTCCAGGCAAGAGTACTGGAGTGGGTTGCCATTTCCTTCCCCAATGCATGAAAGTGAAAAGCGAAAGTGAAGTCGCTCAGTCATGTCCAACTCGTAGCGACTCCACGGACTGCAGCCTACCAGGCTCCTCCGTCCATAGGCTTTTCCAGGCAAGAGGACTGGAGTGGGGTGAGAAAGCAATATTCATCCATTAATAAATATTGATAATTCAGGGTCTGCTATGGGCAAAGTACTGTTCCTGACACAGACACCTTTCTTTCTTACAATAGGTAAATAGAGATCTGTGAAAGCCAAGAAGTCCCAATGATTTTGAGAGTCTGCCACCCAAAGTAAATGATCTTGTCACTCTCATTTCTATGTCCCAACTTTCTGTTATGAAACTTTTCAGCCATACAGAAACGTAGAGTAAAAGGACTATCCTTAAACTCACCACCCAGGTTCAACAACATATTAATGGTGTAACAGTTCTGCTCTATTTCCTTTTACTGTCTAATTTTTTCCTCCCAAATCATTTAAAAATAAGTTGCAGAGGAAGACCAAGATGGCAGATGGGGAACTCGCCTCCCCCCACAAATACATCAAATACTTCTTCATGTGGAGCGATTCTCACTGAAAACTGGAAATTGGCAGAAAGATTTCTTCAATCAAGGCTGTAAAAAATGCCCCTGGGAGAGGACTCAGAAGAGGAGGGGGATTACCTGGGCTGAGATCCTCCCTGGGGAGGAAGCAGTTTGAGCCACATATTGGCCACAGCGGCCCTGGGGGAGTGGGTCTGACTCCAGGAAGATGAGTCCATTTGGCTGGCTGGAAGGCTGGTAGGGCTAACAGGTAGGCTGTGGGAAGCCTGGCCTCCACCTGTGAGGACTGCATACATGCTTGCTTGCTCCCAAAGCAGGGCAGGGAGGGCAGACCGACACTGCCTGGGGTGCTAGCAGGTTTCTTGCACTCACCCTGGCACCCAGCTCAGCCTAAGCTGAGCGTCCACACCGGCTCTGCCCACTCTGCAGCACAGTTCCACAGTAGGGGGAGGGCTGCGGAGGCCAAGGGGAGAGCTCCGTTGTGAGGGACAAAGGTGGCTTGGACCCAGAGTGGCTTCTGGCGGGGGCAGCCATTATAGAACCTCAAAAAACTCTGGACTGCCAAAGCAAATCTGAGAAAAAAAGAAGAAAGTTGGAGGTATCATGCTCCCTGACTTCAGACTATACAGTGAAGTGACAGTAATCAAAACACCATGGTCCCAGCACAAAAAGAAACAGACACAGAGATAATGGAACAGAATGGAGAGCCATAAATAGACACACACACTAATGATCGACTCTTGCATGAGAACCCCACGGGCAGTCTAAAATGGTCAGTTAGTCTGTGACAAAGGAGGCATGAATATATAACACGGGAGTAAAGACAATCTCTTCAATGTGCGGTTCTGGGAAAACAGGACAGCTGCATGTACATGACTGATAATAGAACACTGTCTCACACCATGTACACAAAAAGACTTGAAGTGGATTAAAGACCTAAAGGTAAAATCTGAAACCATAAGACTCCTAGAAGAGAATATAGGCAGAATACCCTCCGACACAAACTGTAGCGCTATTTTTTGGATCTGTCTCTAAGGCAAAAGAAACAAAAGCAAACTGTAAACAAATGGGACCTAAATTTGTTAAATTTGAGAACTGTCACTCATCAAAGGAAATGATCAACAAAAGGCAACCTACTCAATGGGAAAAAATGTTTGTAGATGAGATGGTTAAAACTGCTCATAAAACTCTATATCAAAACAAACAACCTGATTTTAGAAATGGACAGAATACCTGAATAGACATTTTCCCAAAGAAGATATACAGATGGCCAACAGGCAAAGGAAAATATACTTACTGTAGCTGATCATGAGAGAAATGTAAATCAAAACCACCATGAGATATCACCTCACACCCGTCAGAATGGCAGTCTTCAAAAAGTCTACAAATGGCAAATGTTGGCAAAGATGTGGACCAAATGGAGCTGTAGTCCACTATGGAAAGTAGTGGCAAGTCCTCAAGAAAATAAAAATGTAGCTACCATGTAACCCACAGATTCCACTCCTGGGTATATATCTGAAGAAAATGAAAACACCTAGTTAAAAAGATATATGCATGTCAGTGTTCGTAGCAGCATCATTTAGAACAGCCAAGATGTGGAGGCAACCACATGCCCATCAACAAATGCATGGATAAAGGAGATGGGGGTGTGTGTATATACAATGGAATATATATATATATATATATACACACACACACACATGCAATGGAATACTGCTCATCCTTTAAAAAAAGAATGAAATTCGGCCATTTACAACAATGAGGATGGACCTAGAGGGTATTATGTTTAGTGAAATACATCCCACTGAGAAAGAAAAATACTGTATGATAACACTTATATGTGGAAATTAAAAAATGAAATAAATGAATAAATCTAACAAAACAGAAACAGACTCACAGATATAGAAACCAAACTAGAGGTTACCAGTGGGGAGAGGAAAGGGGGATGGGCAAGAAGAGGTAGGAGGTTAAGAGATACAAACTACTTTGTCTAAAAAAAATAAGCAACAAGGGTATATTATACAGCAGAAGGATATATAGCCAGTATTTTGTAATGACTTTAAATGGAAAGAAAAAAAGGGGGCTTCACTGGTGGCTCAGATGGTAAAGAATCCGCCTGCAGTGCAGGAGACCTGGGTTCGATCGCTGGATTGGGAAGACCCCTGGAGGAGGGCATGGCAACCCACTCCAGTATTATTGCCTGGAGAATCCCCATGGAGCCTGGCGGGCTACGTCCATGGGGTCACAAAGAGTCAGACACGACTGAGCGACTAAGCACAAGCACAGTCTACAAAAATATTGAATCAGTATGTTGTATACATGAAACTTTCATTTTTTTTTGAAACTTTCATATTTTAAATCAACTATATTTCAATTAAAAAAAATAAGCTGAGGTCATCGTGAACTTCACTCCCAGGTACCTCAGCATGTATGTCCTAAAGTCTAGGGCATTCCCCTGTCTACAGGGCCACAGACACACTTGAGAAAATGCTCTGAATTCCTACCCGGATCGCATGCCCATACCTATTTAAATTGCCCGTATTGTCACATATCATAAAAATGCTTTAATTGTTTTCATTTTCTGCAGCCACGATCCAATCAAGATTTATTCACTGTGCTTGGTTGTTCCGTCTCTTTAATCGCTATTAGAGAACGATTCTTCCTCCCGCCCCCATAACTTGGACCTCTGGAGCAGACTGGGATGGGTTTCTTGTGATTTTATTCACCTCGATCCTCTACCCCTGATTTATTCATTATTTTCGGCTGTGCTGGGTCTTCCTTGCTGCATGTGGGCTGACTCTAGCTGCAGTGAGTGGGCGCTACACTTCACTGAGGTGTGTGGGCTTGTCATTGCAGTGACCTCTCTTGTGGATCACGGGCTCTAGGCACTCGGGTTTCAGCGGTTGCAGTAGATGGACTCAGTAGTTGGGCACAGGCTCAGCTGCTCCATGGCATATGGGATCTTCCTGGATCAGGGACTGAACCTGTACCCCCTGCATTGACAGGTGGAATCTTAACCTCTGGACCACCAGCGAAGTCCTATCTCTGTATCTCTTGAATACAGTAAGGGCCGAACACCTGATTAGATTTAGCATTTCTGGCAGGAGTACTTTGTGGGGGGGAGGGAGTTTATTTTGACTCCTTGAACGAATGATTTCGGCAGAACTGCACCCTAATGATTATGTGTGGATAATTAGAAACAGAAATGTTGGCTGTGTTAATACAAGTTGCTTCCATTAACTCTCTGGCAGTGTAAATAGTGAAATTTGAAGTTTCCATTTTGGAAACTTTTACTTTTCTCCAGTAACAGGCATTTGGAGAAGGCAATGGCACCCCACTCCAGTACTCTTGCCTGGAAAATCTCCTGGGCGGAGGAGCCTGGTGGGCTGCAGTCCATGGGGTCGCTAAGAGTCGGACACGACTGAGGGACTTCACTTTCACTTTTCACTTTCATGCCCTGGAGAAGGAAATGGCAGCCCACTCCAGTGTTCTTGCCTGGAGAATCCCAGGGATGGAGGAGCCTGGTGGGCTTCTGTCTATGGGGTCGCATAGAGTCGGACATGATTGAAACGACTTAGCAGCAGCAGCAGCAGTAACAGGAGTTGGATATTTTGGCCATTGCTACTTCTCAACTCTTAAGGCTGACTTCCTGTCAATGACTTCTATCCTCACAAATATCAATGAGGCCATAAATCACACTTGCTATGTGCCACTTGCATTAAGTACTTGTGGTACTTAATGCCAGCTTAGTTGTGGTCGTGGTGGTTCATTCGATAAGTCGTGTCTGACTCTTTGCTAACCCACAGACTGCAGCCCACCAGGCTCTTCGGTCCATGGGATTTTCCAGGCAAGGATACTGGAGCAGGTTGCCACTTCCTTCTTCAGGGGATCTTCCCGACCCAGGGACTGAACCCACGTCTACTGTATCTCCTGCATTGCCAGGTGGATTCTTTACCATTGAGCCACCTAAGAACTCTGCCAGCTAAGTTGAGTCCAGTTGAAAAAACAAACAATGTGGCTCAGAAGACATCAAGTGGAACAGGGTGATTGCGGTGCTAGCAAGTGTTAGTGAGAAGGGGGCCCTCTTAAAGATTGCTGCTGCTGCTGCTAAGTCACTTCAGTTGTGTCAGACTCTGTGTGACCCCATAGATGGCAGCCCACCAGGCACCCCCGTCCCTGGGATTCTCCAGGCAAGACCACTGGAGTGGGTTGCCATTTCCTTTGCCAGGGCATGAAAGTGAAAAGTGAAAGTGAAGTTGCTCAGTCGTGTCCGACTCTTCGTGACCCCATGGACTGCAGTCTACCAGGCTCCTCTATCCGTGGGATTTTCCAGGCAAGAGTACTGGAGTGGGGTGCCATTGCCTAGATTATGTTTATGCAATTCACATTTGATCATTTGCTACTTTCCACCTGTAGCCAAGACTGGCCTTAGGTTCCTGCTAACTGATACACTGTAAATCTTAAGGACACTCACTTTTTTCTCTCTTTTTGATGTGTCAAGGTACCAAACAGTCCTTAATGTGCAGAGTAGGGAAAATGAAGACTGCTTGAAGGAACAGTAAAGCCTGGCGCACCGTTGCTTTCTGTGGCAGTGTGACTCTAAACAGAGGTGAGAGCAGAGACTATTACTGTATATCCTAGTGGGTTCATATAAATATATTTGTATTTTCTCTAGTAACAGGCAGCAGTTTCTCCTGACACCATTTATATGCCCTTCATTTTCAGTTGACAGTAGCAGGGCAAACCTTGCCCTGCTTCACCAAATACAGCTTCAAGCCGGGGAAGGTGCTGGGTGAGTAAATTATCCAAAGGGGGTCGACTTTAGCATCTCTTGGTGGAGGGTTAAGTGCCCTCTGGTGGCCAATGGGAAGAATGCATGCAGCAAAGCAGGAATTAATTTACTGGAGGATGTTTGTTTTAGAGAATACTATGTGTTCATTTTAAATAGGCCCCTGCTGTTGCAACCCAGTGCCTACACCTGTATTCTTGAAAAAATTCATAGCTAAAAGAGTTGTTTCCCTTACACAAAGTTGCTTAATAGTCTCAACATCTCCATCAAGTCCCCAGAGATAAGGAATGGATTGAAGACAGAGATTTTTACTGAAACTTTCACCAAAGATGCCTTCAATAACACGCTGTGAGTATTCCAGAAGCCATTCCCCAGGGCTGTTCCACCGAAGAAAGGTCATGCCTTTGCTCCCCAGCAACTCCCCATTGGTATTCTCGGGCTTGACTTTATCCCCGTACAACTACCTTCCTCTCACCCCCATCAAAACCAGAAGTTGGAATCTTTATTCCCTAAAACATGAACGACTACAGAAAGCTGAATCCTTCTGCACTGTCTGGAACCTAAAGCCCGAAATTAGAGATGAAAGGCTCACAGTGGCGTTTCCAGCACTGACCCAGAGTGCACTGACCCAGAACACACTGACCGATTCTATCCTACAGGGGAGGTGGTCTGGGGAATGAAGAGTTGGGGGAAGGAATTAGGAGAAATTGGGGGCTGGGATGAGCAGGTAACTGCCACACCCCCTCTCCAAGGCTCTACATTTGCATGGTTCAAGGGCTGCAGCACTGCTGAGGAAAAGGCCAGCCCAAATATGCCCACATGACAAAGGATGAGGGTGATCAACTGGACATCAGGTTTGTGTTTAGGTAGAAACTCGGGAGCAGAGGTGTCCGTGGGCGATGCAGCATTCCCAGTGATCGCAGTCACTCAAGAGTTAGGCCATCACCTGAGGGTCACGTGACCCAGCTTCCCGGGACAAATATTCATCTTAATCGCTGATGGGTACAGGCTGCACTGGCTGCCCTGGTCTGCTGGTATGGGCAGGCTCCTTCCATAAAGCAGAATAACCCAGATGATGAGCCCACTGGTGTCGGCTGGGGAAATCCCAACTTCCAGGAAGGTTTGAAACCGCCATCCATCCACATCTTCACAGCCTATATCTGGGTCTGCTGGGGTCTTTCTATCTTAAATTCCAGCATGAGGTGCAGTAGGAGGCCCTGTCTACACCCACTGTGGGAGTGCTCCCTTAGCTCTTCCCTCCTGGAAGAGCCACAATGACTTAACGCAGCCACAGCTCCTTGGCTGTGGTGTCTCTATATTAGAGGGTGGCTTGCTGTTGCTTGCTGACCAGAAATATCACCCAGCGGCAAAATGCAAGGTCACACACACAGAGAGGAAGGGGGGACAAAGAATTATGCCACTGAACAGATAATCCCTAAGCCATTCACATGCCTCCACTGCTATGCCTCCGCTCCACGGTGATGTGGTCCAAGCCACCATGATCTGGATGCGATCTCTCATCTGAATGAGGGCACCAGCCTCCCCACTGGGCTCTGGCTTCCCCCGCCTCCTCTCAGTCTGTCCTCAACACGGCAGGTGCAGTGAGCACATTCAGTCTCAAGCCAGGCCACATCATTCTCTGCTCAAACCTCCCACGGTTTCCCATCTCAGGTCGACTAAAGGCCTAAGAGACTCCAAGTAATCTAGCCATTGCTACTGACTCACCTGTGGCCAGCTCCTTCTCTGACTCTGTTGTTTTGTAGAATACAACTGATTTTTGTATGTTGGTTTTATATCCTGCAACTTTACTGAGTTCACTTATTATTTCTAACAGTTTTCCAATGGAATGCCTAGCATATTCTACCTATAGGATCATGCCATCTACAAAAGAGATGTGATTTTACTTCCTTTCCAGTTTGGATGTCTTTCTTTGGTTTTCCTTCTTTCTTTTGCCTAATTATTCTGGCTAGGATTTCCAGTGCTGCGGTGAACTGAAGTGGCAAGTGGGCATGCCTGCCTTGCTCCCAACCTAAAAGGAGATCTTTCAGTTTTTCACCACCAGGTATGACGTTAGCTGTGAGTTTTTCACACATGGCCTTATTTTGTTGAGGTAAATTCCTTCTATACCTGATCTGTTGAGAGGCTTTTTTTTTTTTTAATCATAAAAGGGTGTTGAATTTTGTCAAATGGCTTTTCTGCATTTACTGAGATGATCATGTGACTTTCCCCCTTATTTTGTTAATATGGCATTATCGCATTGTGGGATCAGTTTGCAAATGTGGCGCCATCCTTGCATTCCAGCAGTAAATCCCACTGGGTCACAGTGTGTGAGCCCGTCACTGTGCTCTTGAGTACACTTTGCTCGTATTTTGTTGAGGACTTGTGCACCTATGTTCACCAATCTTTTCCATTTTCTGCTCAAACACCCTTTACCAGTGAGGTCTTTCTTGACCACCATGTTTCATATTTGACTCCTCCCTACCCTCTATAGCTGCTCTATTTTACCCCTTAGCGTTTATCACCAAGCATACTAAATATTCACAGGTTGGTTTATGGTCTCTCTCTCCCACCTCCATCTCTGACCCATGTAAAGGCAGGGATTTTTGTTTTTTGTCTGTTTTGGTCACTTCTAAGGAAAGTTATGACCAACCTAGATAGCATATTCAAAAGCAGAGACATTACTTTGCTAAAAAATGTCCGTCTAGTCAAGGCTATGGTTTTTCCAGTGGTCAGGTATGGATGTGAGAGTTGGACTGTGAAGAAAGCTGAGCACCGAAGAATTGATGCTTTTGAACTGTGATGTTAGAGAAGACTCTTGAGAGTCCCTTGGACTGCAAGGAGATCCAACCAGTCCATTCTGAAGAAGATCAGCCCTGGGATTTCTTTGGAAGGAATGATGTTAAAGCTGAAACTCCAGTGCTTTGGCCACCTCATGCGAAGAGTTGACTCATTGGAAAAGACTCTGATGCTGGGAGGGATTGGGGGCAGGAGGAGAAGGGGATGACAGAGGATGAGATGGCTGGATGGCATTACTGACTCGATGGACGTGTTTGAGTGAACTCCAGGAGTTGGTGATGGACAGGGAGGCCTGGGGCATGCTGCGATTCATGGGGTCACAAAGAGTCAGACATGACTGAGTGAGTGAACTGAACTGATAGCCCTTTTACCTAAAAAAAAAAAAAAAAGGTGTGGCACACAGCAGGCAAATGATGGGTCGAATTGTATCCTTCCGAACTTTGTATGCTGAAGCCCTTACCCCAGATGTAGTACCTAAGATGTAGTTATATTTTGAGATAGGATTTCAGTGAGTTAAGTTAGCAGGAGCCCTAATCTGACTGATTTCTTGGTAAGAGGAGGAAATTTGGACACACAAGGAGACATCTTGAACTCACACTCTTGGACGGATGACCATGTGAAGAAATAGTTAAGAGGGAAGCCTCAGGAGAAACTAACCCTGCCAGCATCTTGCTCTCGGGCTTCTAGCCTTCAGACTATGAGAAAGTAAATTTCTGATGTTTATGCTACCCAGTCGGTGGTGTTTTCTTATGGCAGTGTGAGCAAACTAACACAGTATGTAAATATTTGTTGACTGAATGAATATCTTCAGAAGGCCTGAAATAGCTGCATCCTTCTTTTTTTCCTTCCCATATTAAGATGAGTGTCCACTGGGTATGTCTCACTCCTGGAGGGATCTGCTGGCCCCAGGGAAAGCTGGCCTGTGAGGAAGGTTTCCCCACACCTGTACCAACAAGTGGATGGGCCACATTGGAGCTTTTCAGGAGCTGATGGTACCAAGGTGCTTCTAATGATGCTTTATCCAGTGGCCTGCAGGGTGTGTCGGCAGAATTAGCCATCTCCTATGATGACCCTCTGACCACAGTTAAAATCAGAAAACCCCACAAACCAGAAGGGGCTGTAAAGATCCCTGTAATAGGGGTAGCAGATGTGTGGTGATAGCAGCTGTAATTACTGTTGCTGCTATTTAGAGAGCTCTTACTCTGGGTCGGTGTGGTCAGCACTCTGTAAATTTTAGCTGTTTAATCCTTGGGATAATCCAGTGAGATGGGACCTTGCACTGCCCCTACCTCACAGATAAGGCAGCTGAGGCTTAGAGAATGAGGCCGCAGTCAGTGCGAAAAAGCAGAAATCTAATCTATTTTCATTTTCCGCCTCTCACCAAGCTCTGCTCCTCCTCCTCCAGACTTCCTCCACCCTAATTTCCCTTGAGAAGTCATCCTCCCTAATTTGTTCTTTGGCCAGGTGGGACTGGACAGATTCAGATGGGACTGACCCCATCCCCTCCACCCCAGCTCCAAGTGGACCAGGACTGACCAATCAGAATACTCCATTCCTTCCAACTCCCCACTACTCCACCGATTCAAGGATTGGTCACATGATACAAATTAGTCCAGAGAGGCCCCGCCCTGAGGTTTTAGATATATGGGAAAAGTCCTGAGTACAGGAAACTCCCATTGGTAAGGATGAGAGAACATCAGCCCTGGACACTACCTTCAGCAAGACTCAGTTCTTTTACCATATGACCCAGTAATCCCACTACTGGGCATAAACCCAGAGAAAACCATAATTCAAAATAACATATTCACCCAAATATTCATTGCAGGGCTATTTGCAATAGCCAGGACATGGAAGCAACCTAAGTTTCCATTAACAGAGGAATAAATAAAGAAGATACTGTGTGTGTGTATATATACACACACTCAATGGAATATTACTCAGCCATACAGAGGAATGAAATTGGGTCATTTGTAGAGATTTGGATGGATCCAGAGATTGTCATACAGTGTGAAGTAAGTCAGAAAGAGAAAACCAAATATCGTATATTAATGCATATATGTGGAATCTAGAAAAATGGTGTAGATGATCTTACTTGCAAAGCAGAAATAGAAACACAGACAACAAATGTATGGATACCAAGAGGGGGAGGGGAGGCAGGACTGACATTTACATACTGTTGATACTATGTACACAATAGATAACTACTAGGAGAAGGCAATGGCACCCCACTCCAGTGCTCTTGCCTGGCAAATCCCATGGACAGAGCAGCCTGGTACACTGCAGTCCGTGGGGTCACTAGGAGTCAGACACGACTGAGAGACTTCACTTTCACTTTTCACTTTCCTGCATTGGAGAAGGAAATGGCAACCCACTCCAATGTTCTTGCCTGGAGAATCCCAGGGACGGGGGAGCCTGGTGGGCTGCCGTCTATGGGGTCGCACAGAGTCGGACACGACTGAAGCGACTTAGCAGCAGCAGCAGCAGTATGAAAACCCACTGTGGTGCACAGGGAGCTCTACTCAGCGCTCAGTGGTGACCTAAAGGAGAGGAACTCCAAAAGACAGGGGGTATATGTGTACATATAGCTGATTCTCTCTGCAGAACAGCAGAAACTAATACAACATGGTAAAGCTACTCCAAGAAAAATCAATTTAAAAAAGACTCAGTTCTTCAAGTCTCTCAGTTGAGTGGTTCCTGCAGGAGAATCTGATGGTTCCAGAAGAGGCCAGGCCGCCACGCCTTGTCAGTTGTCTGTGGCTGAGAGGGGTGGGGAGGGACAAAGATCATCACTTAGCACCAACCACCGATGCTAAGAGGAAACGAGAAACTGAGATCAAAACTCTTGATGGTCACAACCTTTCTGTGGGTGAAAATGGGCCCCAACATCTTGGCCCCCACAACCATCTCCATTGATTCCGTGACCTGCCTTTGCCAACAACACATTAACAGAATTCTCTAAGCTGCGGGCGCAAGGCAGATAGCCCAGCAGAGAACGTCAATATGTGAATCAAGCCAGGTCTGAGTTAATAGATCTAAAACTTCTGGTGCTGTAGCCAGGCCATCTGCCTGCCACGTTGCTTCTAAAACATCACAGGGGACTTCCCTGGTGGCCCAGTGGCTAAGACTCTGGGCTCCAATGCTTGCAACTCCTACAGAGCAGCTAAATATTGCCCCTCTGGGCTAGAGGAGCATATTTCTACGAAGAATTCTGGGCAATGTACCAGCCATCAGACTGCATTCAGGTGGTGGCACCAAGGAAACAAAGACTTAGACATGTCTTTTTGTGGGAGGGATAAAGA
>SJYA01009687.1:0-14549 GCA_006410615.1 Neotragus moschatus
GGTGATGTCCATGTGTAGAGTCTTCTCTTGTGTTGTTAGAAGAGGGTGTTTGCTATGACCAGTGCATTTCTTGGCAAAACTCTACTAGTCTTTGCCCTGATTCATTCCACATTCCGAGGCCAAATTTGCCTGTTATTCCAGGTGTTTCTTGACTTCCTACTTTTGCATCCTATTCCCTATAATGAAAAGGACATCTTTTTTGAGTTTATTTCTAAAAGGTCTTGTAGATCTTCATAGAACCATTCAAGTTCAGCTTCTTCAGCTTTACTGGTTGGGGCATAGACTTGGATTACCATGATATTGAATGGTTTGCCTTGGAAACGAACAGAGATCATTCTGTCGTTTTTGAGATTGCGTCCAAGTACTACATTTCGGACTCTTTTGTTGACCATGATTGCCACTCAATTTCTTCTAAGGAATTCCTGCCCACAGTTGTAGATATAATGGTTATCTGAGTTAAATTCACCCATTCTAGTCTGTTTTAGTTCACTGGTTCCAGAATGTTGACGTTCACTTTTGCCATCTCCTGTTTGACCACTTCCAATTTGCCTTGATTCATGGATCTGACATTCCAGGTTCCTATGCAACATTGCTCTTTACAGCATTAGACCTTGCTTCTCTCACCAGTCACATCCACAGCTGGGTATTTTTTTTGCTTTGGCTGCATCCCTTCATTCTTTCTGGAGTTATTTCTCCACTGATCTCCAGTAGCATATTGGGCACCTATGACCTGGGGAGTTCCTCTTTCAGTATCCTATCATTTTGCTTTTCTCATATGGTTCATGGGATTCTCAAATACTGAAGTCGTTTGCCATTCCCTTCTCCAGTGGACCACATTGTGTCAGACCTCTCCACTATGCCTGTTCATCATGGGTGGCCCCATAGGGAATGGCTTAGTTTCATTTAGTTAGACAAGGCTGTGGTCCTAGTGATTAGATTGACTAGTTTTCTGTGATTATGGTTTCAGTGTGTTTGCCCTCTTGCAACACATACCATCATACTTTGGGGTATTTCTTCACGCTGCTCCAGCAAAGTGCAGCCTCTACTCCTTACCTTGGACTAGGGGTATCTCCTCACTCCCACCCCTCTCAACTTTGAACGTGGAATAGCTCCTCTAGGCCCTCCAGCACCCGTGCAGCCACTGCTCCTTGGACGTGGGGTCCCTCCTCCGGGCCACCGCCCCTGGCCTCAGACGCAGCATAGCTCCTTTAGGCTGCCATTTCTGACCTCGGACATGAGGTAGCTCCTCCTGGCACCGCCCCTGACCTTGGACATGGGGTAGCTTTTCTCGGCCACCGCCCCTCGGGCATGGGGTCCTCTGGATTTCTGCCCCTGACCTCGGATGTGGGGTAGCTCCTCTCGCTTGCACTCTGCATGTCATCGCAGCGGCCTGCACTTTGAACAACAAAATAAGAAAACACAAATTAAGGAAATAATCCCACTTACCATCAAAACAGAAAGAATATCTAAGAATAAACCTATCTAAGGAGTAAAAAAAACCTATACTCCAAAATCTATAAAACTGTGATGAAAGAAATCAAAGTGGCACATACAGATGCACAGCTATACCATATTCTTGGAATGAAAGAATCAGTATTGTCAAAATGACTATACAGGTGGCTAACAAACACATGAAAAGAAGCTCAACATCACTCATTATTAGAGAAATGCAAATCAAAACTACAGTGATCACACTGGTCAAAATGGCCCTCATTAAAAAGACTACAAACAATAAATGCTGAAAAGAGTGTGGGGAAAAGGGAACACTTTTGCACTGTTGGTGGAAATGTAAATTAACACAGCCGGTATGAAGATTCCTTCAAAAACAAGGAATAATACCACCCTATGACCCAGCATTCCCACTCCTAGGCATATACCCTGAGGAAACCGAAATTGGAAGAGACATATGTATCCCAGTGTTTGTGAAGCACTGTTTACAATAAATAGAACATGGAAGCAACCTACATATCCATCGACAGATTAATGGATAAAGAATATGTGGTACATATACACAATGGAATATTACTCAGCCATAAAAAGCAACACATTTGAGTCAGTTCTAATGAGGTAGGTGAGCCTAAAACATTTTATACAGAGTCAAGTGAGTTAGAAAGAGAAAGATAAATACCATATTCTAACACACATACATGGAATCTAGAAAAATGGTACTGAAGAATTTATTTACAGGGGAACAATGGAGAAACAGACACAGAAAATAAACTTATGGACATGGGGAGAGGGGAGAAGAGGGTGAGATGTATGGAAAGAGTTACATCGAAACTTACACTACCATATATAAAATAGATAGCCAATGGGAATTTGCTGTATGGCTCAGGAAAATCTAACAAGGGCTCTGTATCAACCTAGAGGAGTGGGACAGGGATGGAGATTCAAATGGGAGAGGATATATGTATACCTATGGCTGATTCATGTTGAGGTTTGACAGAAAGCATCAAAATTCTGTAAAGCCATTATCCTTCATTAATAAACAAATAAATGAAAAAAAGAAAAAAAAAAACTATACTACCAAAACAATCTACAGATTCAGTGCAATGTCTGTCAAATTACCAATGTGATTTTTCAAAAAGGTAGAACAAGCAAATTTAAAGTATGAGTGAAAACAAAAAATACTCCATATATCCATAGCAATCTTGAGAAAGAATACCAGAGCTGAAAGAATCCCTGACTTCAGACTATACTACAAAGCAGTCATCAAAACAGTATATTGAAGGCACAAAAACAGAGATATAAGTCAATGGAACAAGATAGACAGTCCAGAAATAAATCCATGCACCTATGTTCAATTAACCTATGACAAAAGAAGCAAACATACATAATGGAGAAAAGACAGTTCCTTCAGTAAGTGGTGCTGGGAAAACTGTACAGCTACATGTAAAAGAATGAAATTAGAACATTTTCTAACATCATACACAAAATAAATTCAAAATGGATTTATATATATATATAAGATCAGATACTATAAAACTCAGAGAAAAACATTGTTTGAGGCAGAAAATTCTTTGACATAAAGCGCAGTATCTTTTTTAATCAGCAGTATCTTTTTTCATTACTCCTAGAGTAATGAAAATAAAACAAAAAAAATGTGAACTAATAAAACTTAAAATCTCTTGCACAGCAAAGGAAATCATAAACAAAATGAAAAGACAACCCAAAAAATGGAAGAAAATATTTGCCAATGATACTACCAACAGATAATTAATCTTCCCAATATGCAAACAGTTTCTGCAGCTCAATATAAATAAAAAACCAAATCAAAAATGGGCAAAAGATCTAAATAGACATTTCTCTAAAGAAGACATACAGATGGCCAAAAAACACATGAAAATATGCTCAAAGTTGCTAATTATTAGAGAATTGCAAATCAAAACTACAATGAGGTACCACCTCATACCAGTCAGAATGATAATCAAACACTCTACAGGCAATAAATGCTGGGCAGGATATGGAGAAAACGGAACCCTCCTACAACGTTGGTGGGAATGTAAATTGCTACAGCCACGATGGAGCCAGTATGGAAATATGGAAGAGCCAGTGTGGAAGTTCCTTAAATAACTAAAAAATAGAGCCATGAAATGATCCAGCAATTCCACTACTGGACACATATCCAGATAAAACTATAATTCAAAAATATATATACATCCTATTTTTCACAGCAGTGCCTATTTACCTATTTAGCCAAGATATGAAGCAACATAATGTTCATCAACAGATGAATGGATAAATATGTGGTTTGGTATACAATGCTACTCAGCCATAAAAAAGAAGTGCAATGATGCCATTTGAAGCATCATTTGGACCTAGTGGTTATCATACTAAGTGAAGCAATCCAGACAGAGACAAATATTGTGTGAGGTTGCTTATATATGGAATCTAAAATAAATGATACATATGAACTTGTAATACAGAGCAGAAATAGACTCACAGATATAGAAGACAAATTTATAGTTACTGTGAGGGAGAGAGGAATAAATTAGAAGTTTAGGGTTGAAACAAACACAGTATATGTATAAAATATATAGCCATCAAGGACCTACTCTGTAGCACAGGGGAATATACTCAATGTTTTATAACAGCCTGTAAGGGAAAATAATCTGAAAAAATATATACTTATATATGTGTGTATAAATGAATTACTTTGCTATACTCCCAAAACTATTATAACTCAATTATACTTCAAAATAAATAAATAAATATTTTATGTAAATAAACATATACATATATTTATATTTATTTATATAAAATAGCTGGAAAATATATCATGAAGTATTAGCTATTACTGTCTGCCATTTAAAAAATTTAGCCTCTTTATAGTCTCTCAATAAACTCCATAAAACATAAGTAATATTTTTAAAACCATAAATTATGCAAAGAGAAAAGGTGAATAACATTTCAATGAGCTAGCAATCACCAGTGAGAAATCATTACCAATGACTGAGACAATAGATAAGATCAAATCAAATGAAATGTTCAGTGTCTACATTAAAATTTTAAACAGTTTAATAAGCATATTAAAATTTACTTGAATAAGAGAAAAATTAATAAATAATACTGTGTTAAAGGATCAATTAAAATAATCATAAAACTGGAGTATTTATGATTAAAATTACATCATATTTTGCAAGGAAAAATAATTGGGAAACATGAGAGAAGACTGGGAAACACTGATAATTACTGTAATAATGCAAGGGATACGTGGAGTCTTCATTCATGATTCTATTATAAGGCCACATCCAATTAAACTCTCTGAGATACTCAAAGTGAATATATAATCTTAAATAAATGTTAATCAAGCTAGAAAAGTCATAAAATAAGCTATTCAATACAAAAATTTGCAGACCAAACAAAAACCTTAGGTGTTGGAGAGAAGTAGAGAGTAAATATCTAAGCACAAAATATGAAATGAACTGTAGACTCTGTTATAGACTATATAGCACTGCTGCTGCTGCTAAGTCGCTTCAGTCGTGTCCGACTCTGTGTGACCCCAGAGACGGCAGCCCGCCAGACTCCCCCGTCCCTGGGATTCTCCAGGCAAGAATACTGGAGTGGGTTACCATTTCCTTCTCTAATGCATGAAAGTGAAAAGTGAAAGGGAAGTCGCTCAGTCGTGTCTGACTCTTAGCGACCCCATGGACTGTAGCCCACCAAGCTCCTCCATCCATGGGATTTTCCAGGCAAGAGTTACTAAAATAGATCAATAAACCCAAGAAACGGTTCTTTACAAATCAGGAAAACCTCCAGAAAAGGATATAAAAATAAAAAGGAAACCTTTTATGCAATTTGCATATTGTTTCACAATTACATCCCACATTTGTATTTTGTTTATTTGGGTATTAATGACACAAGGGGGAAAAAGCAACAATGAAATGAAATAGAAGTAATCACTGATTCTTCAGCAGTACACTTTCATCATCAGTCTATATTCTCCCCTTTCATCTGTCTCAATAAACACAAAAAACATTAATCAGTCTGCTCACAGATTTCATAAAAATTGGCTCTTTATCTCTTCTATTAACAGTTGCCAAGATTTTGAATCAAGAGTTGGTTGTTCAGAATAATTAATATTTAAATATGCTGCTTTTTCCCAGTTGAAACCAAGTTTGGAATAATATGTTTGAGAAAAACATACAGAAAAGAATATGGAGATGACCATTTTATTTCCAAGAACATTTCTGGATCTCACTTAAATAATGCTATTCTGCATTCCTTTAAATACGATATTTCCCATTAAATCAATCTTTCCCTTCCTATAAATCCCCTCAATTTCCTTTAAAAATTACATATTCTAATCTTTCTTAGACTTCATTTCATTTTGTTACCTATGTGACAAATTCTGCAATTTGCCTAAGGCTTATTTCTTCTTGATTTCTATCAAGCTATTGCTCCATCTACCTGAATGTTGTTGAAAGCACTATGCAACCTTTATTAATGTAATTAAGCCCATAATTTGACAGTCATTAAATCCCCCCCTTCCCTAGTTGAGGATGCAGACAGACTACTGAATCAATCAGCAGGAACAGTCTGCAGCCTTGACCAGCTTGATTTCAGTAGTCAGCAGGTAACAGTAAGTTGACATTTTGTTAAGGAATATTACAATGCTTTTTATCAATTTACAGAAAGCCTTCAAATTGCTTTTATGTGTAATGGCATTTAGGAAATGGAAGAAGATTTGCTTTGTTTTCCTTGTTTCTTTATGAATCAGTTCTCTTTATCTACTGGAAGATTCTGATGTATCTCAGTTCTTCTTGAGACCACTTTACTATTTTCTTCTACATCTGTGTGCTTAGTCGCTCAGTTGTGTCTGACTCTTCGTGACCCTATCAACTTTAGCCCTCCAGGCTCCTCTGTCCATGGGGATTCTCCAGGCAAGAATACTAGAGTGGGTTACCATGCCCTACTCCAGGGGATCTTCCCAATCCAGTTATCGAACCCAGATCTCCCCCATTGCAGGCATATTCTTTTCTCTCTGAACCACCAGGGAAACCCCTTCTACATTTGTAGCAACATCTAAAGAATAATCTAAGATTCTGAAGTCCTCCTCACTCATTAGACTTAAATCTGTTAACATCTTTAAGTGTCTGAATCTTGAAGTCATGTGTTCAGGATTATAAAGTTACAGAAATTAGGCAATTTTATGTATTATAGGAACTTCAGAAGAAACACGTTTGGTGGGATTGAGACTAAGCTTCCACTGCCTTGCTCATAGTATCCCTAAACTATCCCTGTTTTAGGTACCACTGGAGCCAGGATTGGTGTGAGAAGATGCAAAAGGATATCAAGAGACTGTTTTGATCACCTTCTGGGACATTCTTTCTTTTCTCCCCTTTCTGCCGCTGCAGACAGAGAAACTATGACCACAGAAGCTACTTTGTGCTTGCTTGTATGTTAAGTCGCTTCAGTCCTGTCCGACTCTTTGCAACCCCATAGACCATAGCCAGGCATACTCCTCTGCCCATGGGATTCTCCAGGCAAGAATACTGGCCTGGGTTGCCATTCCCTTCTCCAAGGTATCTTCTAGACCCAGGGATGGAAACCGTGCCTCTTACATCTCCTACATTGGCAGGCAGGTTCTTTATCACTAGCGCCACCTGGAAAGTTACTTTACCTGAACCCTTTTCCTTTAGCTATATCAACCTAACTGGGGTTTAGTTTGCTTCTGCAGCAACATCTCACAACTTCAGTACTTTTACATTTTGAGTCAGATGGCCTTTGCTGTGGGTCTTTGCTGTGTGGCTGTTCTGTGCATTGAAGGATGTTTAAAGGCATCCTGTAGCCTCCATCCACTAGATGCCACTGCACCTACAATCTCTCTCCCAGCTGAGATGTGACATGAAAAAAAAAAAATTAAAGTCCCCATATATCTCCATTTTTCTTTTGAAAACAAAACTAATCCTAGTTGTAAAATTCTGCTCTACATCATGGTGGAATAATCTCACATTTTTTGCTTCACATCTTGATTATTCTACCATAACTTAAACCATATGTCCATCAAAGCTACAGATCTGATAAAGACTGATAAAGATCGGATAAAGATAAAGATCTGATAAATTCAAAGGCATCTTCTCTTGGATGCCTGGGCCAAGGAGCAATAGGAGCCTAATATGACATAAATCTAAATTTGGGAGACAGCCAAGGAAAATCTGAATAAAGAATTCCAACTGTTGGCCAGTGACGAGTCCACTTTTTGTCAATGAAAACAAAAACTGTTTATTGAGTATCTACTAAGCATAAGGAATGAGCAAGAGAAAAATCCATTCTTACAATTTACTTATTAAAGACTTATTTTTAGAACTTGTGTGGGTAAAGAGCTTTCTGGCAATGACTAAAAGACATCCAATACATAATAGCCATTTGAAGCAAATGAGAATTCCAAAGTTATAAAGCCAAGTAAGGAGAGAAATACATATTATCTTTATACATATTATTGTTGTTCAGTCTCTCAGTCATGTCTGACTCTTTGAAACCTCATGGACTGCAGCATGACGTGCTTACCTGTCCTTCACTATCTCCTGGAGATTGCTCAAACTCATGTCCATTGAGTTGGTGAAGCCATCCAACCAACTGTCATCCCCTTCTCCTCCTGCCTTCCATCTTTACCACAAGCAGGGTCTTGTATAATAAGTCAGCTCTTCCCATCAGGTGGCCAAAGTACTAGAGCTTCAGCTACAGCATCAGTCCTTTCAATGAATCTTTAGGATTGTAGGAGAGAAACACATATTATGACTATACATCAATACTTACTTTATTTTATCATGTGTCTAGCTACTATGCTGTGAGATAATTTTTGTGCATTTTTATGCATTTTTCTAATTAACTTTTTGGTAATTTAATTAATTTTAATACACACATAATTAATCCTCACAGTTGGTGACTTATAAAAGGCTTAAAGAAACTTGGTAGTGATCTCCTAGAGTGGTGTTTCCCTCTCTCCCTTCAAATGGAAGCAAATCAACTGGGGATCTTGTTAATAATTCTGATTCTGAAGATTTGGGCAGGACTTGAGATTCTGTGGTTCTAAGATTCTCCCAGGTGATGCAACACCAGATTTAATGGTTCAAGCACAACTCGAGAAGCAGTGAAACCTTATAATCCTTTGACCTAGTGTGTTAGTTGCTCAGCTGTGTCTGAGTCTTGCCAATTCATGGACTGTAGCACACCAAGCTCCTTTGTCCATAGAATTCTTCAGACAAGAATACCGGAATAGGTTGCCACTTCCTTCTCCAGGGTTTTTTCTTGACTCAGGGATCAAACCCGGGTCTCCTGTATTGCAAGTGGAGTCTTTACCATCTGAGCCAACAGGGAAGGCCCTGGATTACTTCAGTTTCGATTCACTTCAAAGTTTTGCAGGAGTGTCATGAGTGGTGCCAGTTTTAAGGAAGGGAAACATTCCATTTTAAAGTCAAGATTTCAAATATTAAAATGACGTTTTCCACAAAAGATGTTGAAAATTCCTGTCATAGTAAATAAAACACAAAAAGAATGCAGCTTCCAAAGCTGAAGAATTCTGATGGAAGACAGCCCTGGGAAAGAAAGCCTGAGGGCTGCTAGCCTGAAAAGTCCCTTCAAGAGGCATCAGATAAAGCCTGGCATTTTCTGCATTCTAGATTAGAAGAAGAGATATAACACAAAAACTACCCTTTTAGTGAGCCAGAATACAGATCACAGGAGGAGTTTACAGAAGGCAATTCAAGTTTGTTCATCACAGGGACTAACAACATCTGCTGGCACTCGTTGAGTGCAAAAAAACTGTGATATATGGAGTTACTGTTCATTATCTATATTTTATTGTATTCAACCAAATACAGTAAAAAAAAAAAAAAGTTAATATTCTGCTGCTGCTGCTGCTAACTCACTTCAGTCGTGTCAGACTCTGTGTGACCCCATCGATGGCAGCCCACCAGGCTGCCCCGTCCCTGGGATTCTCCAGGCAAGAACACTGGAGTGGGTTGCCATTTCCTTCTCCAGTGCATTAAAGTGAAAAGTGAAAGAGAATTCGCTCAGTCGTGTTTGACTCTTAGTGACCTCATGGACTGCAGCCCACCAGGCTCCTCCATCCATGCGATTTTCCAGGCAAGAGTACTGGAGTGGGGTGCCATTGCCTTCTCCGGTTAATATTCTAGGACCTGAGTAAAAATATTTTCAACTACCATTTTAGCAGAGTGCTAAGATAAAAAACTACAATAGTTTTATATTAATATAAAATATATAACAAATTTATATAAAACATATAATTATAAATACATAATGTGGGCTTCCCTGGTGCCTTAGATAGTAAAGAGTTTGCATGTGAGACCTGGGTTCAATCCTTGGATTAGGAAGGTTCCCTGGAGAGGTGCTTATTTAACTGCTTTGCAGAGTATGTCATGAGAAACGCTGGTCTGAAGGAAGCACAAGCTGGAATCAAGATTGCCAGGAGAAATGTCAGTAACTTCAGATATGCAGATGACATCACCCTTATCGCAGTAAGTGAAGAAGAACTAAAGAGCCTCTTGATGAAAGTGAAAGAAGAGAGTGAAAAAGTTGGCTTAAAGCTCAAAATTCAGAAAAAGAAGATCATGGCATCTGGTTCCATCACTTCATGGAAAATAGATGGGGAAACAGTGGAAACAGTGTCAGACTTTATTTTTTCTGGGCTCCAAAATCACTGCAGATGATGACTGCAGCCATGAAATAAAAGACACTTACTCCTTGGAAGGAAAGTTATGACCAACCTAGACAGCATATTCAAAAGCAGAGACATTACTTTGCCAACAAAGGTCCCTGTAGTCAAGGCTACGGTTTTTCCAGTAGTCATGTATGGATGTGAGAGTTAGACTGTGAAGAAAGCTGAGTTCTGAAGAATTGATGCTTTTGAACTGTTGTTTTGGAAAAGGCTCTTGAGAGTCCCCTTGGACTACAAGGAGATCCAACCAGTCCATTCCAAAGAAGATGAGTGCTGGGTGTTCATTGGAAGGACTGATGTTGAAGCTGAAACTCCAATACTTAGGCCAACTGATGTGAAGAGCTGACTCATTTGAAAAGACCCTGATGCTGGGAAAGATTCAGGGCAGAAGGAGAAGGGGCAACAGGATGAGATGGTTGGATGGGATCACTGATTCAATGGACATGGGTTTGGGTAGACTCCAGCAGTTGATGATGGTCAGTGAGGCCTGGCGTGCTGTGGTTCATGGGGTCGCAAAGGGTCGCATATGACTGAATGACTGAACTGAACTGGAGAAGTGACTGGCTACCCATTCCAGTTCTTGCCTGGTGAATTCCTTGGACAGAGGAGCCTGGCAGGCTACAGTCCATGGTATCACAAAAAGTCAGACATAACTGAACAACAAACGCATACACAACTATATAATATGTAATGCAATACTACATAAAATGCTTTACATTCTTTTATGAGATGATTCAGAGAAGGCAATGGCAGCCCACTCCAGTACCCTTGCCTGGAAAATCCCATGGACGGAGGAGCCTGGTAGGCTGCAGTCCATGGGGTCGCGAAGAGTCAGACATGACTGAGCGACTTCACTTTCACTTTTCACTTTCATGCATTGGAGAAGGAAATGGCAACCCACGCCAGCATTCTTGCTTGGAGAATCTCAAGGAGGGCAGAGCCTGGTGGGCTGCCATCTATGGGGTCACACAGAGTTGGACATGACTGAAGTGACTTAGCAGCAGCAGCAGCATGAGATGGTTAATCAGGTGTGGCCATAAGATATGCTAAAGGAAAGACAAAGTTTATGTTACTCACAGGGGGTCCTAAAGAGAGGAGCACAGCCTTGGAGGAACACTCAGGAGAGACACCTGAGTGGCCAGTAGGCAGAAGACAGAGTGAAGGGAAAATTTAGGCCATGGCCTTGGCCTTTTTGCAAGAAAGGCAAGGCAGGATGAAAAACAGCCTAGGAGTGATTAATTGAACAATTTTGATGGGCTCAAAGCTGTCTGGGTGGACCCTAGTTGCCTGGTACCTGGCCCTGAGAAGATTAAGACAGGGAATGGAATATGACCTGACGGGTAAACAGGTCAGATGATAGGAATCTGGCTCCGGAAATTTTGCAAATCAAAGGCAATCTCCCAGCTGGACCTTTTGCCATCTCTAAGATGGCTATCCCAGGAGATAGTTTTTCTCCAACCAGAAAAGGTTTTTAAGATACCAAGCATCATAATACACATAAAATTTTAAATATTTATAATGCAAAGAACTATCAGGATAGTCCAGCTGCTTCTTTATCTGTTAGAATTCAGAAATGGGTGTTCAATATCTCCTAAAACTACCCTTTGGAGTTCAGTGTTAAGGCAGCTCATTCTTTACTAAGAATTTTCATAAGTACTTTCAACACATTCTAGAGATAAAGAAATGAAATCTTATTCCTAGGTGTCCATATCCTATTTTTCTCATTATTTATTATTAACATATAACAAAATAACCATTAACAGAAAAAAGAGTCAGATTAATGTTGGTGTCACTTTGATAAAAATTAGACAATGATAGACAAGATTTTTCTCTGTTGTCTTCTCTGCCTTAATATTTCTGTCGTCATGGTCAGAGGTCTATGCTCACTCTATGTTTGTACAGGGGACAGGAGCAATTGGAAGCAATGTAGGAATGAGTGGAGGGAAGCTTTAGGCAGAGAATGTAGGGTGTGGGAAAATCACATGGCTTCTGTGATCTGATGTGTGTGACTCTTTTCACTAACTAGTTATATGGAAAGGTATTGTAAGGGAGTAGGATCCTGTAGTTCTTCCCCCATGCCCTCTGCCTGCCTTTTATCTGTAGAAAAACTTTAGCCAAAGAATAATTTTAGAGACTGAGCAAAAAGTACAGAAACAAAAATATACATTTAGATAGGACAAAGTAATAATATGAGTTTATTCATTTAAAAAGTCAACTAAAGGTTCCCCTTAAGAGCTATAGATAATATTCCAGTCCACAGCCTTTGAGTTGTTTTGAAAATATTAAAATCCCCACCAGGTGGAAGAAATTAGCCATATGTTAGTAGACCCCAGCCTAGTTAGAACCAGAAGCTTGATGGTACTGACTGCCAGTTACCTCACAACTAACCAATGAGAAGAATGTCCATGAGCTGATCATGCTCTGCAACTCCCTCCTCAGCACACAGTGCATTTTCTCGATGTTACTTCTCAGCAAAACATGAGGAGTGAGAAGTTGGTTCCTTAGGACATGAGTACACCCTTTCCCCTGGCTTCCTCAGTAAAGCTATATTTCCTTTTACCCAACACTTATCCTAGAGTATTGAATTCTTGAGCAATGAGCTTCCAGATCCAAGTTCAGTAACAAGATGAAGCTGATTTTCTTAAAGAAGGATAGATGGAGTGGGAAATAACTTGTCTGTCCTAGGTCCATGGCACTGTTTGGACTTTGCACTCTCTGAGTCTTCATTCCCTCTTCTGTACAATCAGGGTATTTGACAAACGATTCTTAAAGTACCTCTCAATTCTACATTTGATGACTTTAATGCTTTTAATATTGAGAAAATGTATATGGTAATGTGTCCTCTCTGCACATCACCTAAAATGGGACATTATTAAATAATAAAATGTCAATATTCAACTGCACAGTGTAATTTTTTTGAAATGCATTTTGAGACAAGAAGATTGTTCTAAGCTTTCTTAGATGTTAATGTTTTAAAAGTTATTCTTTTTTCATATTGTGTCATTAGGAATAATTTATTTCTGGGTTTTAGCTGTCCCCATCTATCTGTGACCTTGTTCCAAAATATCACATTACCACCACATGGATACAAGTGTCCTTAAAACAACAACTTAAAAATTAATCAGACAGTTAAAACTGAAAGAATAAACCAATGAAATAAATTTAGATGTTCAAATATCTATCACCTTATTTTTTAAAAGTTCTTAAAATATATATAAAATTATTTCAGCAGCATAAATTATTATTTTATTCAGATATTTTTAACCTTCCAGCATATTGTTGTTACTGGCAGAGTTTACAATAAAGCATTATTAAACTGCATTGTTAAGAGATCAAACTAACTATACCTGTTCTACCACTCCTACCTCAATTAATTATAACATTTTGGAGCATGTCTATCTTTCCAGGTTCATTGTATCATGCTGTCAACATTATCACACACCATTCTGTACTTTTTTTTAAATTTTCATATCATAAAATATCTGTATGAGTGAGGAAACTGAACTGAGTTTTTATCAAATCATTATTGCAGCAATATACAGTAAATAAGAACACAACAACATCATACTTGCCTTCTTCTCTCTTTAGGGAGATTTTAATCTGCAGTATCCAGTCTGTCAGGTATTTTACTGGAAAATGGTAACTCCTTCCCAAAAGGCTGGCCTACAGTTGCCACCTACTTCCAGAGGACAGAGGCTTTTTGACATCTTAAATGCTACATCCCGTCAAGCCTGGGGAAAGACCAACTTCTCATAAAATTGAACTCATTCTTATAAGGGGACTCATTTACAGCCACAAACTTGGTGTGATCTCCTGTGTTAAATAAAACTGCTGAGAATTATGTTTTTCTTTTTGTGGTTGTCATCCTGAGCCTCAGTTCATGAACCATTCAGGAAGTTCCTGGTAATGTAGGCAGCTGGTTGATTTTTAATGAAAGTAGCATGCTTTTTCAACACTGAAGGATGAGTACTACACAATGAGAAATAAGAAATAGAGGATAATATCACAGCCTTTTATACTGACACAAACTTTATAGGAAGTAGTAGCTTTCAATGAGAGTATTTCTGCTATCACCACACACTCAGTTTCTACATCAAATATATAATTGTATCAAGCTTCAGTTCAGTTCAGTCCAGTCACTCAGTCTTGTCCAACTCTTTGTGACCGCATGGATCGCAGCACACCAGGCCTCCCTGTCCATCACCATCTCCCAGGGTTCACTCAAACTCATGTCCATCGAGTCGGTGATGCCATCCACCCATCTCATCCTCGGTGATGCCATCCACCCATCTCGTCCTCGGTCGTCCCCTTTCCCTCCTGCCCTCAATCCCTCCCAGCATCAGAGTCTTTTCCAATGAGTCAACTCTTC
>SJYA01009689.1:0-14430 GCA_006410615.1 Neotragus moschatus
GTCTGCGGGGTCGCACAGTTGGACACGACCGATGCGACTTGGCGGCGGAGCACGAATGTTTAACACGCACAATTTTGAGATTACAAGTGCTCTCTCTTAACTCGCTCAGCTTCCTAGCAATAGTTCGTGATCACTGTACATCTGAAGTGCTAATGCTCCTCAGGTGTATTTTGAGGCACCTTCACCAACTGCCACATGATCTGAAACTGGGGTGTCCATTTTGCCACAAAGCTGCAGCACCACCTAAACTATTAGAGTTTGTTGTCCACATTCAAAAATGAAGTGCTAAATTTCAGGTGGATGTCAGTGAAAATGAAAATTAACTTTTTTTCTCTTTCAAGTCTGACACCCCTAAATTCTATAATGCCACCTTTCAGAAACTCTCCCCAACACGTTTCCAAGAAAACGTAGTCAAGGATGGGTATTCCAGAATGGTTTGTGACAGTTAAAAATCAAAAATAAGCTGGCTATTAGTTATTGGGGGGAAAAATGCGCTTCTTAAGGATTTATATTCAATAGCATATTAAAGCATGAACTAAAAGATTCACAGAAAATACTGGATGATAATTCTCTTTGGAGAAGGAGAGAGCAAAATGGGGTAATGGTGGGGAAAAGGTGAGCTCAACTTGTGCTTATACGTCTTCCAGACAGAAAGGCAGACAGAGAGAGTGAAGGAGGAAGGGAGGAGAGGGAAGGGGTACATAGAAGTCTAGATGTTTGGTGTATTTTACCATTTTCAAAATATGAGATATGTGCAGTATGGGTGCATATGTATATGTCAAGACATACACAAAAATATGTGTGTGCATATATTTACATATATGTTAACAGAGAGATGTACAAATATTCATCAAGAGGTCCAAGGAGATCGTCTTTATGGCAATCATGTTAAGACTGCATTTAAATGATAACCTAGATCTCTTTAGGTTTCAAAGTCATGAAGGAAGAAAAGAAAATGAAAACTAAAAGCACAGATTCTTTGTTCACCATCCAGTTTCTTGATAAGACTGACATCATTTTTGCAAGAACATTAAAAGCCAGAATTATCAGCACCAGTATTTAGTAAGGTTCATTTTTCTAACTCTACGATTGTTCCACGTTTCATAAAAAATGTTGCTTGATGGCAGGATGTGAATATTCAAGTTAGGAAGAAAGTAAAAGACTTCCGTATACAGTGATGCCTCAGAAAAGGGCAGGTTCAAATTTTATTAAGAATATACTTGTCACTTTGTAAATGGCATCATCCCTGGGAAATGACGCGGTGAGCCCTCTGGTCCATCGCAGCCACCGCCGTGCAAGGCAGTGCCTCTTTGTGAATTGTTCTCATTACTTTGTTTCAAAGCAGAATTTGGCGCCTGCTGTTGCAAAGGTTGATCGCCAACGTCTCAGAAAGCACACAAGATAACGCAGGTGAGGGAGAAACCTTCGGAATGAAACAATGTGGGGAGATTATGTAAAAGCTATTTCCAGTCATGAAAATAAAATCAGTCTGAATAGGGAGCTGACTCTGGATGGAGCGTTTCATGCAGTGCACATGTGCTGGTTTTAAGAGGTTCACTAGGCTCTAAAATCATTACAGAAACCAGCTGTGCCAGCCTTTGCAATGTGCAGGTTTATAAAATCCCATTGTTGGAGGAGAGCTCAACTGTCATGCTCCTCATATGCCTCTAACCCTTGAATTAAGTCAATAATGATGCTGAGAACAGCAACAACTAAAGATTACCATGGACCAGGCACCGTTTAAACATCTCCCATTTTTCCTATGAACTGTATCTCTACTTGCATATCTGCACTGACAGGGAGCTCATTACCTACTGAAAATGAAACAACTCTTTGCAACCCCATGGACTATAGCCTACCAGGCTTCTCTGACCATGGGATTTTCCAGGCAAGAGTACTGGAGTGGGTTGCTTTCTCCAGGGGATCTTCCTGATCCAGGGATCAAACCCAGGTCTCCCACATTGCAGACAGACACTTTACCCTCCAAGCCACCAGGGAAGCCCTCATTACCTCCTAATGAAATCCATTCGTTTTTGGAGAGCCTTAGTTGAACAGTTTTCTATCAAGCTGAAAACAGTACTCCTTGGATTCTACTCACTGGCCCCAGTTCTATCCCTAAGAATGGAAGCCCTCCCTTTCTGAGCCTTCCTCGTATATTTGAAGGCAGCTCTCATGTCTTTGGCAAGCCTCCCTTCTACACTAACTGTCCCAAGGAACCACCCTATGGTTTGCACCAACTCCCATGTAAGTCCTATTACTATCTCCATGATTCTTCAGTAAATGTCAATGGCCAACACATCATTTAAAATACTCACAGTGGGGAATTCCCTGGTGGTCCAGTGGCTAAGACTCTGTGCTTCCCATGCAGAGGCCACTGGTTCAGTCTCTAGCTGGAGAACTAAACTCCATATGACTCGTGCCATGACCAAAAAAAATAAAAAGTGTCCACAGTGGAATAATATTGATGTGTTCTGCTCAGCAGGACAATCCCTATTTAAGAAATAACTCACATCCATGCAACCTAATCTCAGTTTTGTATTCTTGAACACTGGAATTTTCCACAAAGAAGTAGAGGGCATGTGAAAGAAAATGATGGGGAGAGGTACTGGAGCATGCTCTTAGAGCCTGAAGGACGCCCACTGACTTGTCCGAACACTGTCCTAGAGGAACGGGGTTCTGTTGACTTCTATAACTCGAGTGGAACAATATTACTGAAACTTGAAACGGGTGCAAAGGCGGCCTGGAGAAATTCAGAATGGGAAGCAGAGAGAGCAGATGAGCCATCAGTCATAACAGTGCTGTCACTCAGTCATGTCTGACTCCGTGACCCCACGACTACAGCCCGCCAGGCTCCTCTGTCCTTGGGGTTTTCTGTGCAAGAACACTGAAGTGGGTTGCCATTTCTTTCTCCAGGGGATCTTCCTGACCCAGGGGGATCCTGCATCTCCTGCATTGCAGGAGGATTTTTTACCTCCTGAGGCACTGGGGCAGCCTGGACCATTATGAAAATCAGTTTAAAACAAAGTGTGCAGAGACTGGGTTCATGAGAGGAGGACTAGAGACTTCTTACAATCCAGGGCGCATCTGAATAACCTTGGGAGTGTGCTTGCAATATCCATTACCAGACTCTCTAAACGGGGCCAGAGCATCTATATCTTGAGAACCTAGGCTCCTGAGACACAGGGAGGAAAAACTGACAGGATGTCATGGTGAAAGAAGCTCATTGGTAAAGGAGGGGCAGCTTGCAAATAAATTCAGTACATCTGTCCCTGGAAACTGGACAGGAAATGTTGTTAACACAAGAAATAAGGGGCCACAGGAGGAAAAAAATAGAATTGGGAGGGAAAGAAAATTATTTTTCTTTTCCCATGCTGAGTTTGCATGGTCTGCAGGATTCCCATGTAGAGATACTCAGCAGATGCTTAGAAAACAAAGCTAGGACTCAGCTACGTGAGATCTACTGGGAGGCAAATTTCTTGCAAATCTATAGAATCCAGCCTCTTATTTATTTATTTTTTGTATTTAAATTCAAAACAGCATCTTTGAACTATTTAAATCCAAATGCTCAATTGGGATGAAGGTTAAAAAAAAAAAAAAAGCACCTGTTTAGGCCAGATTCTAAAAGAACAAATATAAACTCACTTTTGATTTTAAACTTTTAAATAACTTTCTTAAAAAAAAAAAAATTGCCTTCAAGGAATGCAAGTCCTCTCACCCAACAGGCAGTCTGTGAGAGTGGGTATTGAAATATCAATGTGTTTTTTCACAGGTGCTGAAAAATAAATACAAGTCATGAAAAAAGTAATGAATCAACTTGAAAACCCAGTGGGATGGTAACCTCCTGGAGTAATAATAGCACACTCTCTGTCAGGGCGGACGGCGAGTCAGAAAGGTATTTGCTCCCAACTTTGTTTCCGTGAAAAGCCTGGAAGTACTCCGTAATAAGGGCTGCTGGCAGGATCCTGACAATCTTTAAAAATATCTACCCTCTGAAAGAGCTTGTCACACCAGAGTTATCTCCTATAGGCAGCGGTTGAGAGCACGGATGGGCGCAGACTATATGGGGAAAAAGCTCAGAGTAATTCAGAGACAAGTGATGTCAGGTGGGAGCAGACTCTCAGCGTGGCTGAGGCCAACCTCCCCAACAAGGAGCTAATGAGGCCAACCCTGGGATTTCTATGATTTAGAGACAGGAGAGAGTTGGGCTTTACACTCTCATGCATTTTGAGGAAAGACGCCAGGGGACGTCTCTAGATGGGACAAGTGACATCCTTGTTTTGGAAGTTGCGTGAAATTTGTCACTTCCCTTTTCAAGGAGGCACCTTAGTGACCTTGAGCTCCTGTGGGCTTTGCCAGCCCAGAGGCGGCGTCTGGCCTATGGGATTATAGGGGACGTAGACAGTGGGATTGCACCTTGTTAGTCTTCGTATCCATAGCAGCCAGGCCCAAGCCTGGCATACAGGAGTTGCTCAGTAACTGTCTGTGGCATGAATGAATGAATGAGCTGCCTTAGGAAATATGCCCCGTATGTAAAAGGGTTAGGATCTCAGAAAGGATTGAGCTGGGATAAGGCACATTCTGAGACAAATGAAATGAGCTGGACCATCACTGGTTCCAGGAACCAGCTAAGGAAGGAAGTTAGGAAAGAGGACCTGGGAACTGAGACTGCCCGAGACGTTGATGTTGCCCAAGGCTGCTATTTTGCACCCTTGTCTGATTCCCTTTGTTGACAAGCACTAATTTACAATCAACGTGAACATACACTTACATATAGTTTAAAATCAGCCTGTGTTGGTTCGGCTTTTAAAAGGGCATCAAACTGGCAGCTTTGGATATAATTTCCTGCAGTTTCTTACTACAGTAATTCTAAACACAGAAAAATAATGGTAAACATGATAAACATTTTAGAGCCTCGAAATTTTTGACCCAGATGGTGTGATAAGGGCTTGACACAGTTTTTACTTAATACTCGCCACCACCCTCTAAAGGTAGGACTGTCAAAGTTACTGGTTTGCTGATGAGAAATCAGAGGCTCAGAAAGATGGAGAACAAAAGCTCACTGAATCATCACTTAAAAGGAGGCTTGATAATCAGCCCTGTGCAAACATCTGGCCAGAGCAAGCCTGGGTGTATAACTCGGGGGACAAGACTAAAGATTGACATTGTCCTGTTTTACCACTGCTGAGAAATCGAACCCTCCTTCCCAAAAATAAGGGGAAAGACCCTGTGTCCACCTTCAATGGTCCTCTGAGACAGACATGGAAGATGCAACCAAAGCAAGGAGCTAGGAGCTCACTCTCTCATTTTATTATCAGGACCTCACTGCCGCTTCCCCTCCTCCTCCAACAACCACATGAGGGGGAGGCATCAGGACTGCCCTGACTCAGTACTTTTAGCTGTAAAATGGGAATGCTTGCTAACAGCATCTCTTTCCCAGGGAGTCTGTGAGTAATCACAGGACTAATACAGTTGAAGTACTTCACATGGTACAGAGCAGATTATAGACCCTGGAGGCCAGCTCGTCCCAATCTTACCACTCATCTCACTGTTTTCCAGTTTTCAAGAGACTGCAACACTCAGAAAATAAGTGGATCCAAAGTCATGGGCACTCAGTGGTGGCGTGACAGGCTCTGGAAGGTGTGGTCTCTGTATCTGAGGCCCATCAAGCAGGATCAGAGATGGGAGGTCCTGAGAGTGGCTCATCTTGGAAACGATGGTCTTGCACATGTCCCGTGTGCTGACTCTGACCTTGAGACTAAGAAAAGGGGCGTCCTGGGTGCACAGTGCCCCTTTCTATGAACCCACCAGACCCATCCCTTAATATGGGGCGAGCGAAAAACCAGACTTTGCAGTCTTGGCTGGATGGACATCCTCCATTAAGGTGTACACTTTTCCAGTCCCCAGTGTTCTCAGCTGTGAAATTTACTGCAATAGATAATGCCGAGTCATTGGGAGAATAGATGAGCTCACGTACGTATAGAACTCATTATATCGAGTGTATTAATGTGCTAATCCTTAATCAGAAACAGGTCGTGTCACCATTTCCAGTGTGTTTATTTTTACCATTAGTACAGCTGTTTGGCACTGAGGAGCTCAGAATGTGTATAATCTGTAAATGAGAGAGAGCACACATGGGGACATTGTATACACATCTCAGCTTTGGTCAACTTCGGGTCTGGAAAGCTCTCTCCTTGCTTGAGGATGAGTCAACAGTGAACGGGGCTTATTAGAAAGAATAACACTGCAGAACAAAAGGAGGGGAAAGACAACATGAGCTTGAACAGTCCACGAGAGAACAGGACACAGAGAATGATTTAGTGCTGATTGATTTTAAAANCTTCGGGTCTGGAAAGCTCTCTCCTTGCTTGAGGATGAGTCAACAGTGAACGGGGCTTATTAGAAAGAATAACACTGCAGAACAAAAGGAGGGGAAAGACAACATGAGCTTGAACAGTCCACGAGAGAACAGGACATAGAGAATGATTTAGCGCTGATTGATTTTAAAAGGAGGATGGTCTGCATGCTTGAGTATCGTCAGCGGGGTCCAGCTGAAAGTCATGAAAAGGAAGAATGCCAAAGCAAAGAACTCTGCAAGAAGGAAAAGGAGACAAGTGAGGTGAGAAAGGTTTGGACCAGCACTAAAATGCTCCAGGTCTGCAAAGATGAGAAGTGGCACCATGAAAAATTTGAATCAGTGACCAAACGTAAAGGGGAAATAGATCTTTTAGAACTTAGAACAACGAAAACAATTTTTTCTTCTTTTTTGTAAAACAAGGAATTTAAAACAACTCAGTAGAGGATGAGAAAAAGAAACAAGAATAAGAAAAAATGTTGACTATCTGAGTTAAAGGGGATTGTGAGTAAAAAGTTAGGACAATCAGAATGGAAGTGGCATGAAGACTGAAAGGAGGCCAGGCTATTTTAAGCAGAAAGGCTGATCTTGTTTAGGGAGGAAAAAAAATCAAAGAGAAGCAAATGCAAGGAGAAAGGAAAAAAAAAAAAAAGTCCTACAGTACCCAACGTATAATATATACGACTTAAGAAGGAATAAAACGCAGGATAGATTCTACCTTCCTCAAGATTAAATGATAGAAAATGATGAATAAGCATCCACAGAGATTTGAGGAGCAAAATTTGCACTCCAGGTGAATTAGACCCAACAAAACCATCTTGCATGAGTGAATACAAAAGAAAGCCATTTACTCTTCCCCAGACAAGAGGTCAGAACATTTATCTGTCCTCAAAAACCTGTCTCCAAAAATTTAGTTGAATATGTATGCAAAACCACTGAAATTGATTAATATTAGGAACTGAATGATGGTATTTAAGAACTGGCAATGAGCGTAAAAGCCTGAAAAACCTGGGGTTGAACCCCAACCACTACTGAATTTTGGTCTCAGATCTAATAAGACATTGTAAAATGAACAAGCTCACTGGCAAAAAAAAATCTGTAAATTGAGATAATTTTGCAGAAGAACAATTTGGTAATTGATTTAACAACACTTACAATAAGTATTTGTGGTCCTGGAGTAAACTCTTGAGAGTCCTTTGGATCACTGACTCAGTGGTCATGAATTTGAGCAAACTCCAGGAGATAGTGAAGGACAGGGGAACCTGGTGTGCTGCACTTCATGGGGTTGCAAAGAGCCCAACACAACTAAGCAGCTAAACAACAACAACAAAACAAGTAAGCACGTTGTTTTAATTAATCTAAATCTGAAACTTTAAAGAAATAACCAAAGTGGCTCTCAAAGATTTAGACTGCATTATATTTTCCTCTTTGTTAATAATATTCAAAATATGAATGTCACCTAAAAATGCCCAATGAAATAAAAATGGCTTAATGAATTATACAGCCATACAATGAAATGTTAATTTACTTTTAAAATAAATATTAACATAGAAATATGCTCAGGATATGATGCTGTCAAAAAATATTAAACAAAACTGTACAAATGTTCCCATTTCATTTTTTAATATGCTGATAGATACATTATTGACTCCTGGGCAACTATTCAGATAAATGCAGGGTGAATATTGAAAGCAATATCAAAATGTTAACTATTTTAATCCCCTACGTAATAGGAATAGGAGTAATTTTTTTCTACACATGTCCATTTTAAAAAATCCTAATGTATTAGGGTATGTAGAAAATTTCTACATATCACAGAAACCAAAAGAAAAATTAAAAATATAAAGAAAATACATTTTTTACGGTAAGAGAACATAGTGATCTTATCTTTGAAATCTATAGAAAAAAATAGCTAGGAAGGATCAATTATACCTTTTACCTATACTCGTCCAATCCACCATTCTTCCACTCACACATTCACCCACACAGAGCAATGGACTCCTAACTAACTCCCAACAGGTTCTAAGCTGGGCTTGGGGAACAGAGAGGAGAAAACTTCAGATAAGACCTTTGTTTTCATGGGGTTTACAAACACACAGCCAGCTCTAAAGCAGTCAGGTGGAAAGTCAACACAAACGAGACTGGTGGTACACTGGGAGGGTGAAGGACTGAGTCCATGGGTTTACGGAAAAAGATGAAGGCACCGTCCTCCCATGGACCTGAAATGGTACCCTGAGGGCATCAAAGAGGAAGTCTCACCAGATCTTTCTGGTGCCTCTTCCACACAAATAAGCTGGGCTCAAGGTTATATCCAGTCTCCCTTTCTGAAGGTTCTCTTCCTGATCTTCCTTCTAGAACCTTCTTGGATCCGTAGATTGGAAAATACTTCCCAGGAGATATGCGGATGAGAATGAATGTTTACTAAATGCCTCCCAAATGCTGGGCATCTCCTCACAGCCATGCTATGATGGAAAACAGAACTGTCCTTTGTTTAAGACCAACAAGAACACAAAGGCTAAGAGCCTTGGAATAACTCACTTTATGTTACACAACAATAAGATCAAGCAAACCTGGGCTGAAAAACCAGAACTGCCTATTTTCAAGCTTATGTTCTTTCTATTACATGAGGGCCTGATGAAGCAAAGGCAACCCTAGCTCCACAATGCATAGTCGCTAAGTCGTGCCTGACTCTTTGCGACCCCACGGACTGCAGCACACCGGGCTTCCCTGTCCTTCACCAACTCCCAGAGCTTGCTCAAGCTCATACCCATTGAGTCGGTGATGCTATCCAACCATCTCATCCTCTGTTGTCCCCTTCTCCTCCCACCTTCAATCTTTCCCAGCATCAGGGTCTTTTCAAATGAGTCAGTTCTTTGCATCAGGCGGCCAAGGGCTTGGAGCTTCCGCTTCAGCATCGGTCCTTCCAGTGAATATTCAGGATCAGTCTCCTTTAGGGTGGACTGGTTGGATCTCCTTGCAGTCCAAGGGACTCTCAAGAGTCTTCTCCAGCCCCACAGTTGAAAAGCATCAGTTCTTCGGTGCTCAGCCTTCTTTATGGCCCAACTCCTGCTGTGTGTGTTAACACAAAAGGAAGCGGGAAGTGAGCGGAGAGGAAAGAAAGCAGCTCTGGAGCTCACTGACTCCTCCCACCAGAGCAACGCCCACTCCGACCCCACCAGAAACCGGGCAGCCAGGGCGGTTGGGCCGCGACCCCTCTCGGCCCCAGGGAAGGGCCCAGCTCCGCACCGCACCCTGTTAGTTTTCTGTTTCTGTCGTACTTCTGCTGCCAGGGCCCTCCCTGACGGCGGGGTGGGTGGGGGTGCTGAGAAGGGCAGGGTGCGGAGTCCTTCCCACCACACACCTGTGAGCCCTTCAGCTTCTCCCCTGGCAGCCTCTCAGACCTTCAGCTCTCCCTGAAGCCTGTTTTTGCTGATCTTGCGTTAAACAAAGACCTGGAAACACGGGTCAGCAAAAGCCAAACATTCACCTCCTTCAGGAAGTTGTCTGAGGAGCCCCAACCCTTCTGTGAGGCGCTATTAGCAAACTGCAAAGGGAGCCAGATCCCGTTTTGGGTAGCGCCAGCAGTGAGCCGCCAGCCTCAGAGCCAGTCGGAACCCTTGCCTGCATTTGCCGGGCTCTGTGGCACCCACGCCCGCAGCTCTCCCGCTCCATCGCCACGCGACTCTGCTAAGCCTTTAGTGAGCTTTCCCCTTCCTTGCCCCCTTCCCTCCTTCCGCCCCTCCTTTTTCCCTCTTTCCTTCTCCTCTCTTCTCTCTTTCAAATCTCTTCTTCCTCCTTCCCCCTCGCTTTCCTTCCTTTCTTCCGTCCGTTCTCCCACTAAACACTGAGCACCCATTTACTCCTGGGTGCCGAGTCAGGTGCTTCAGACGGTTTTCAGGACAATGGCCTCGGAGTTCTTTCTCCACTCACACCCTCGTGCTTGTAGTCCGCTTCACACAGAATGCCCACACCTACCCTACTGGATGAAACCTGCTCGCCCTTTAAATTTCAAATGCAATCACAGAGACTTTCTGTTTCTATTTTCCCACCGCACATCGTCCAGGTGGAGCTGGGTGCCCCGGGAAGCCTTCTCTACCCTTGCTTGCATGCTTCATCATTGACACCACCTTCTGCTCACCTGCTTGCCTCCTCAACTAAACGGAGAGTGCCTTACACTGTGCGGTCTTTCATCTCTGAATCTTCTGGAACCAGCTCTCACCACACACCTTTGTGCCACCCAAGATTCCAGCAGCAGGTAACTTACTCCTCTCAGAGGAAATGCAAACTGTAAGACAAAAATACCTTCAACTTCCAGCTTTGAAATCTAGATTCATCTGTATGCACTCCTATTTTTACCTCTGGAGACCCAGATCACTGCCCCCAGCTGCTTACTTAGAGTCTCAGCTGGGATAGATGGAATTCACTTCCAACTCAGATTATCTAAGACAAACTCATCTTTCCAAGCAGAAGGAAGCCCCTTTTCTGTAGGTCCCCCAAAATACAGGCACTCAAGCTGACACTCGGAGTCAACTCTGAGGCTTTCTTCTTCCTCATACCCTGATACACAGAGCCACTGAATACCGTGGATTCTAGAACCTAAATAGAATCCATCTACCTCTCTGCTGCTCTGTTCCACATTTCCACCATCTATCCCCAAGATTTCTGAACCCATCTTCTAACATGTCTTTCTGCAGCAGCCTTGCCTCCTGCCAGTCCACTTTCTACAATGAAGCGAGAGTAATCTTCTTAAGATATAACCAGATGATGTCACTCACTAGCTTAAAACACAACAGGGCCTTCCCATGGCCTCGAGGACAGCATCCAAAATCAATCACGGAGCTTACGAGGCCATAGGGACCCAACGTCTACCTTCTGATCTTGCTTTCCTCCAGTCACCCCATCCAGACCCAACACACAGTCTCCAGTGAGACTGAGCCTTCAGTTAATGAAAACCCCATTGCTCTCCAGGGCCTCCAGGCTGCTGTGATCACGGCTTTCTCCACCTGGAATGTTCCTCCCCTTCTGATTGCTGGGCTGGGTGTGAATGTCACCTCGTCATTCCTCACTAGTCACTTGCCGGGCAACCCAGGGACAGAGTCACCTCCTCACAGTCCCTGTGGCCCCACAGTTTCTGGATGCCCTGAGGGTCATGAGGTGGCCTCCCTGGGCCTGCTATAGCCTGGGTGTCCCCGAGATCCCCCGCGGGAGCCCCTGCTGCACCTCATCAACATCGTCCCTGTAAATAACAGCAGCACCGGCACCGGTCTGGAAAACCAACACATGCATATTTGATCTGTATAAACAGTGCATATCATATGACATTTCCTTTCAAAACTTCCTCACCACTCGGAAATTCAATGAGAGCCTGTGTTACCCTTGGACTGGAGACTAATGAGGGCATCATAAATATTTGATTAAAACCAGGCCAAATTCTCAGGGTTTTGCCACACAACATTTTTCAGGAGCAACTGCTGAAAGATGTCTCGAGTAGCCTAAGTGCTTTCGGTGGGCAGCAAAGGGTGGCATCCTTCTGAAGGAATAGTCCACCTGCCTCCACTCTTCCTCAGGTGCTGGCTGCTATTTCTCTTGAATTTTGTCTTTGCTTTAAAACCACCGTCCACTTTCAGACTGCCAGTCAGTGAGTTTGTGGTTCATCATGAGGAAACAGTGACAAGAGAAAGGAATATTGGGCTACATTTCAGAAAACCTGATTCTCACCTCGGCTGAGCCAGAGTCTAAGCTTAAGCACAAAAGATAAACTATTAAAATTCTTTAAAACTTTGCTGTATAAAAATTTCAAAATTCTAAAGTAAACATATCATAAATAAAATTTAAGAATAATAGCATTATAAAATGATTCTGTCAGTGTGGAGAGAGGTGCTGAGTATCCCTAGCCTCAATGTTGTCCTCTGTAGCTGCTAAGAAAATAAATGGTTGCCAAGATGAGTGGCAAAGAACCCACCCACCAGTGTAGGAGACAGAAGAGATGCAGCTTCGAGCCCTGGGTCAGGAAGATCCCCTGGAGAAGGGCATAACAACCCACTCCAGTTTTCTTGCCTGGAGAACCCCATGGACAGAGGAACCTGGCAGGCTCTAGGCCATAGCGTTGTAAAGAGCCAGACAGGACACTGATTGACTTAACACACAGCATGTGAAATAAAGCAAAAAAAAAAAAAAGCAAAGATGAGAATAGCTTTTGCATACTACAAATTGTTGAAGAAAATATAATAGATTGCTAGTTAATAAGCTAGGTTAAGTGTTCAGTTACCATTTTCCTTGTTGAGATCCTCCAAATAATATGAAATATGATTTAAATGACAAACTAGGAGAACCTATTTGGAGAGCCATTTGTATCAGGAGATTAATAATATTCACATTTTTTAAAATATAAATTTATTTATTTTAATTGGAGGTTAATTACTTTACAACATTGTATTGGTTTTGCCATACATCAACATGAATCTATTGATCGTACTTTTTGTGGGAATAAACTAATGAAAAATGTGACAAAGTACCTACTTGGAAGAGTTTTTATTATTATTATTACCAAAAGGTACCATAAAATACGAATAGTAAAAACCTTGAAAGCAATCTAAACAGCCAATAATTGCTGCTATTGTTAAGTTGCTAAGTTGTGTCCAACTCTTTTCCACCCCATGCCCANTTTTGTGGGAATAAACTAATGAAAAATGTGACAAAGTACCTACTTGGAAGAGTTTTTATTATTATTATTACCAAAAGGTACCATAAAATACGAATAGTAAAAACCTTGAAAGCAATCTAAACAGCCAATAATTGCTGCTATTGTTAAGTTGCTAAGTTGTGTCCAACTCTTTTCCACCCCATGCCCACCAGGCTCCTCTGTCCATGGGATTTTTCAGGCAAGAGTACTACAATGGACTGCCATTTCCTCCTCTAGGGTATTTTCCCAAACACAGGAATTGAACCTGGGTCCCCTGCATTGGCAGGCTGATTCTTTACCACTGAGCCACCAGAGAAGCCCCAAAACAGCCAATAATCAGGTCAAATAAGTTATGATACATCCTCCAAACAGGTTATTGTGTAGAAAAATCATTATTACAACATCTTTAAAAATAAGATTATATTTATGATTAATATAATTTTGAGTGTGTAGAGTACAAAATCAAACAGATAATTCAAGTCCATATGAAATGAAGAAATTTTTTTAAAAAACTGAACTCTCAAAAATCTAAAACAAATCACTGAATATTATCTATCCTCCAAATAAGAAAAAGAGTTTAAGATTAAAAACACAGGATAAATTATTAATTCTTTAACATTTTTTTTAAATTGTAAAATTCTTCAAAATTTTCCTATATAAAAATTTCAAACTTCTAAAGTAAATATATCATAAATAAGAAGAAAAATAGCATTATAAAAATATGACAAGGATACCACTCTGCTTGTTAAAAGACTCATACAAGTGTATAAGAATGTAATCATTCTAACAGATAATAAGATGAAGAATATGAACAGATAATTAAAGCACACAAAAGAAAAAATAATTTTATTTTTAAATAAATTAAATTTACTATGAATTTTGTCAAATGATCAAGAGCTTTTTATAATACTAGTCAATGTTAGAGGAGGGAGTTTATGAAGAGAGGGATTTCTGCTGCATTATGACATATTGTTGGAAGAACTGTAGAGAAAAATTTATAAACAACAATTTTAAACAAAATCAAAGGCCCTGGCAGTGTTCACATCTTTACCCAATAATTTCATTTCTAAGTGTCAGCCCTGAAAGAAACAACCACATAAGCAGATAAAACCTTATACACCTAAGACTAACAGAGGATTATTTAAAGTACAAAAATTAAAACCATATAAATTGTTATAAGACTAATTAAACATTGGAAGGAGAATGTCAACTGGAAGGAGAATGTCAATTTTGAAAGTACATAGTCAGTGTGTAGTAGATGAATCCATACTCTTTTAGTCACACTATTTCTAAGACAAACCCAAAATGAAGAGAATTAAAATTTTCAAAAATATTTTTTTCATAAAACCAGGAGATATATTCTGAAGCGAAAATTGAACTATCATTAAGTGAATAT
>SJYA01009690.1:0-14547 GCA_006410615.1 Neotragus moschatus
TAAAGCTCAACATTCAGAAAACTAAGATCATGGCATCCAGTCCCATCACTTCATGGCAAATAGGTGGGGTAACAGTGTCAGATTTTATTTTTTCCAGCTCCAAAATCACTACAGATGGTGACTGCACCCATGAAATTAAAAGATGCTTACTTTTTGGAAGGAAAGTTATGACCAACCTAGACAGAGTATTAAAAAGCAGAGACGTTACTTTGCCAATAAAGGTCCATCTAGTTAAGCCTATAGTTTTCCCAGTAGTCATGTATGGATGTGAGAGTTGGACTATAAAGCAAGCTGAGCACCAAAGAATTGATGCTTTTGAACTGTGGTGTTGGAGAAGACTCTTGAGAGTCCCTTGGACTGCAAGGAGATCCAATCAGTCCATCCTAAAGGAAATCAGTTGTGAATATTCATTGGATGGACTGATGTTGAAGCTGAAACTCCGATACTTTGGCCACCTGATGCGAAGTGCTGACTCATTTGAAAAGACCCTGATGCTGGGAAGGACTGAAGATGGGAGGAGAAGGGGGACAACAGAGGATGAGATTTTTGGATGACATCACCGACTCAATGCGCATGAGTTTGAGTAAATTCCAGGAGTTGGTGATGAACAGGGAGGCCTGGTATGCTGCAGTCCATGGGGTCACAAAGAGTCAGACACGACTGAGACTGAACTGAACTGATAGAAGTCAGATACAAAAGGTCACCTATTATGTAATTCCACTCACAAAATGTCCAGAATACACAAATCTGAAGAAACAGAAAGTAGGGAGGTCTCTTCTATACATCTGAGACTCAATTCCTGCTCTGCAAATAGGTTCATCAATACCATTTTTCTAAATTCCATATATGTGTGTTAATATATGATACTTGTTTTTCTCTTCCTTTCTTCACTCTGTATAACAAGCTGTGTTTATTCACCACAATAGAATTGACTAAAATTCGTTCTTTTTTATGGCTAAGTAATATTCTATTGTACTTATGTACCACAACCTTATCCCTTCATCTGTAGATGGATATCTAGGTTGCTTCCATATCCTGGCTATTGTGAATCATGCTACAATAAACAATGGGGTACATGTGTCCTTTATGACTGTGGCTTTTGGGGGAATGAGAGAGTAGGACCAATGGAGAATGTAGCATCAGCACTATATACACTATCATGTATAAAAAAGATAGCTGATGAGAAGTTACTATACAACACAAGGAGACCAGCCTGGGATGGTGGAGGGGAGAGAGGCTCATGAGGGAGGCAAAAGTGAAAAGTGAAAGTGAATGTCACAGTCGTGTCCAACTCTTTGCAACTCCATGGACTATATAGCCCATGGAATTCTCCAGGCGAGAATACTGAGGTAGGGGGGTAATGTATGTATAATTATGGCTGATTCTCACTGTTGTACAGCAGAAATCAACTCAACATTGTAAAGCAATTTTCCTCCAATTATGAAACAAAGAAACAAAAAAGTAGGGAGGCATGAGTGGGGATAAGTGTAATGGATATGGGTTTCTTTTGGGGTGATAAGACTGTTCTGGAGTTACTGGTATGCTTACATACTATAGTAAGTATACTAACAATCACTGAATTGTACATTTTGAAATGGTTATGGTAAACTTTAGATTAAAAGAATTTTATCTTTTAAAAAATATGTTGCTGCTGTACACTGCATGGAGTTTTCAGGAAGGCAAATAAGTTAGGCTCAATTGCATCTGTAACAAAAATGAAAACTCCCCAAAATGCCTCCTCTACTCATTGCCTGAAGCCGTGAGGAAGGGTAGGGGATCCTACCCACCATACTCTGCTCTCAACCCCCAATCCAAGGATCCACACGGCCAGAGGGCACTACGTAAGGGGAGGAAAGGCAGGGTGTGCAGAAACGGAGGAACCAGATGCCCCTCCAGGACCTGATGAGACCATCCTAGCCACACCGCATTCTTCTCACCACTCCCCCGCCCTCTCCCACCCAACTTTAGGCCATGGTAGGTGACCAGTATACCCTGTGTGGGGTATACAGAAGCTATGACTCAGATATAGGTTCTGCGGTCTGAGAAGTACACAGATGGACAGACACCAAGACCACGGCTGACTCCCACTGTAGCGCCCTTGCATCTCTCCTGGCCTCAGCACCAGGCTGGCCATGCAACCTCTCCCCGGACCCTGTCCTAGCCTCCAGCAGCATCACATAGCTGCTGGCACCAGCCATTACAGCGTGGCTCACATGGGCCTTCACATTGAACAACAACTGCCTGCTGAAATGATGTGATCCAACCTGGAGCTTCTGAGGAAAGACACTGCTCAAATTATTGCACTAATGATGTGTCTGTCTGTGTCCTCAGTTGTGTCTGACTCTTTGTGACCCCGTGGACTGTAGCCCACCAGGCTCCTCTGTCCATGGGTTTCTCCAGGCAAGAATACTGGAGTGGGTTGCCATTTCCTCCTCTAGTGAATCTTTCCAACTTAGAGACTGAACCTGTATCTCCTGCATTGGCAGGTGGATTCTTTACCGCTGAGCCATCTGGAAAGCTCATTAGTGAATAATCACTGTTAAAATCATCAGGTTAGAAGAGGAAAGAAAACTCAAATAAACTCTAAATACATATTAAAGAAAAAAAAAAAAAAAAGACTAAGAACATCAGCTCAGTCACATTTGGACAGATAACCAGGAATGCAGAGGGACGCCCGCTCTACTTGCACAGCACATCTCCCCCAGGCCGCCTGCCCTTGTAAGCTACGTTGTATTCACACAAAACCAAGCGCGTGTCTTGCAGGTGGAACAAGTGTCAGGGTAGTTTTCTACCACAGGTGGGCCTTGTTCATTCTCTTCCGATTCTGGGGGCTGGCTGTCCGAGATGGAGGTGTCACAAAACTGGTTCCTGAGGCCTCCTGCCTTGGCATGTGGATGGCCATCTTCTCCCATGCCCTCACATGGTTGTCTTGCTGTACGTGTCTGGGTCTTGATCTCTTCCTATCTCACCAGTCGCCCTAGATTAGGACCCACCCTAAAGGTCTCATTTCACTCCATCTCCAAACATGGTCAACATCCTGAGGTTCTGTGGTCAGGACATCAACACATAAATTGTAGAGGGTACAGTTCAGCCCAGGACAGGACTATCTTTGAAAGGGAAAAGCACAGTAAACAGCAGCCACTATGCTTGACTGTGACTCCAGGGCTGAGAAGCTGAGAGTCCCTCCTATACTTCTGGCTCTCCAGCGGAACAGTGGCAGGAACACTGTGGGCAGCGGTCCTGGGGCAGCAGGGCCCAGTCACTGCACCCAGGAACAGCATGGAGTTGAATCCAACACCAGTGATGAACCTGACCCTGTCCCCAGCTGGGGGTACTTCTTCCCTCACAAGTGAAGTAACCATCCCCAAAAAGTCTGAGCAGAATGACCCCGTTGCCCCCATGGTAGTGCCACAGTGGCCTGAGGCCAGCATTCGCTCTCCAGGGAAATAGCGCTCACCTGTCTCAGGAGGGACACTCTGGCCCTTCTCTCTCTCAGGAGCCACTTTCTCAGGTGGGTTTCTGGAGGCTGGAGTCACAGGGGCCTTCTTTTCTTGGTTGTGTGAAACCTCAGGATAAAGTTTCTTCAGTACTTTTCCAAAAAACACTACAGAGGCAATCAATTTGCAAAAGAAAGGAAACTATTACTGACTGAAGTTTTATTTAAATTGCAAATGAATTTTATATAAAATAAGACATATCATGACATCACCATCTCAGGGCTAAGTGACTGCCCCTCCACAGGACACAAGAGTGGTGCCTACAAGACCCCCAGCACTGTCCCTATGAGGGTCACCCCTAGCACTGTCCATCACAGCACCCCCACTACTGACCCAATCACAGGACCTCCAGCACTGTACGTATCAGGGGCCCCCCAGAAGTGTCCACATCACAGGACCTTCATAGCACTGTTCATCAGAGGCCCCTCAGCACTGTCCTTGCACTAGCTACTCCCACAGGTGTGAGCACAGGTGGGGAGGGGGAGGCTGGGAACTGGTGGGGCACGTGGGGTCACAATTCTGTTCTTCCTCCACCTCGTCGCTGGTTGAATTTACGCACAGAGCAGACTATGAGCTGTTTTCAGACCCTGGTTTGTGGTCCTGAGGCTGGGTCCACACCAGTTCATAGCAGACAAGCTGGGCAGCCCCGGGGACCCCTCTGGGGCCCCCACAGGGACAGCATAGTTGGCATAGCACCCACAAGGATGCAGATTCTTCACTTGGCTTATCTCAGGGCACTCTCTGCCCTGACTGGAGTGGAAGAGCTGCCACAATGAATAAACATTTCTGTCCTGATTTTAAGTGTGAACAATGAGCAGGGACAATCTCAAAAGAGCAGCCAAGAAAGATGAGGGGAAAGGTTAATCCAGTGAATCTGTTTTGAAGTGAAATGAAGTGTAAGTTGCTCAGTCGTGGTAGACTCTTTGTGACTCCGTGGACTATAGCCCGCCAGGCTCTTCAGTCCAAGGAATTCTCCAGGCAAGAATACTGGAGTGGGTAGTCATTCCCTTTTGCAGGGGATCTGGGTCAAATCCAGGTCTCCTGCATTGCAGGTGGATTCTTCACTGTCTGAGCCATCAGGTAGTCTGTTTTAACCTCATTAAATTTAGAAACAAATCAACAGAGAGAGAGAGAAAACTGCTCTAGTGACCAAGCACCATGGGGCAGAAACCAAGAGCAAGACTCTGGAGACAGGCTTGAGGTATTCAGACAACAAAGTGGGGGACAGACATTAGGGCCATTGAGGAGGCAGTGATATGAGGAGGGGGAAGTGAGAGGTCAAGTGTGACGGGGCCGCTTAGCCCCCTGTGGGTCATGGAGGGCAGGCTCCTGTCCCCTAGAGGGAGCACAAGCCTAATGGCAGAGACCGCTCCTCCTTTCACCGTGTGCACAGATGGCCCTCACTGCTGAAATAAGCCCCTCCAATTGGTGCTACTTGGAAAGCACACAATTTGGGTCTACAAACACGACAGGCCTCTTGAGAAAGCTACTCAAGCCCAGGTGGTGCTTGGCCAGGTGCCTGGGGGAGCATGGGGTCCTGGTGTCACCTACCTGCCCACCCCCGGGAGCCCCTGCAGGAAGAAGCCAGTCCTCATGGGGATGCCCTCATTTCCCCGGCCATGCAGAGACCCTTCCTCCCAGCTCTGCCAGGTTCGGCAGCACAGGCCTGTGAGCATGTTCTCCAGGCCACTGAGGAAGGCCAGGGCAGCACCTGAGTCACAGGGAGGTGGTCTGTTCCATTAGACCAGCACTCCAAGACCTGTCTAAAGGGCAGGTTCAAAGTTTCCAATAGAAACTGAATGGTCATGTGCATTTCCTTAAATAGAAGAGGGGAAAAACTTCTACTCCAGAAGACCGGATGCAATTTCTGGGGGAACCAAAAGCAGCAGACAAAACTCTAATCAGTTATCCTGCTCTAAGGTGAACTTGGGGACACTTGGAGACTGAGAGCCACCTGGGCTGGCAGCAGCTGATGCGGGCATTCTGCTGAGGTCACAGCTGAGCTACGCACACACGTGTGTGTGAACACATGACTACACTACAGGAAAACCAGACATGGGTCATCACCAAGCAGTGCATGCATCCACTGCAGAGTACCACACAGCCTAAAGGAACCAAAATACACAGCAATCCCAGGGAGAAACCGGCAAGGTCACCAGGAAACACTGAGATGAACCAGTCACCTGACAATTTTGCTTCCACTGGTGCCCTGACACAGTGGCGAGGGCGCGGCACATAGCAGGCCGGCCATGGGTAGAGACACAGGCTGTGTGGCTGCGGCATTGTCCCTGAATTCACCGTGTCACCTGCAAACACTGTATCTATGGCCTAACTGGCAGCCTGTCTGCAAAGTGGGTCTTGAGGCCCTCTGGTCTCTACTCACTGCCTTTCAGTGTCCCTGTATGACCCTGGAGTGTGGGGGTGGGCCCAAGCCTGCAGATATGTGGTCCTTCTTCAGGGACAAGACTCAGCCCAGAGCTGAGGGTGGGAGCTCCAAGGCTAAGGTCTTGGGGCCAGGCTCTCGGTCTCTGACTTGGGTGGGGTCTGGGGGCTTCAGGCTTGCCTCATACCTAGCTCTGGAAGCTGATAAATATACATGTCTCATACGGGCTTCACAGGTGGCTCAAAGGCAAAGAACCTACCTGCCAATGCAGGAGACAAGGGTTCAATCCTTTGGTTAGGAAGATCATCTGGAGGAGGAAATGGCACCCTGCTCCATTATTCCTTTCTGGGAAATCCCATAGACAGAGGAGCCTGGTGGGCTACTGTCCATGGGGCTGCAAACAGTCAGACATGACTTAGCGACAAAACAACAACAACACATGTCTAAATACTTTCAGTTGTCACAATTTAAAGCATAGTCTTTTAAAAAATAGTATTTTAATTTTCCAAAATCAACTTTAAAAGACCCATGCATAACAAACAAAACTAAAGTAATACTTTCTACCAGCTAACACTGCTGGAGGATTCTTCAGTGAATTTCACTTCTTATTCACAACACAGAGAATAAGACCACTCAATGGATGAACGTTGTCCTCTAAAGAAAACAAGCTGTCAGCGAGGACCTGCCCCCCTGCCCACCCCCCATCAGCTCATCTGCTTTTCAAACAGAGGACAGGGTCGCTCCAGTGCAGTCACAGAAGGAGCTCATAGTTTACTTAAATAGAAATCACTAGCTATTAATATTTTATACCAAAAGAAATGTACAGCCACTGGACTCTAACTTCTTGGAGCCTCTAGGGCTATGAAGGAGATGGGTGCACGTGAACTCCCTACCAGTTTACTACAGATAGGGACTTGTGGCCACAGCTATGTAGAGATTCAAGTTAAAAGCAGAACAGAAATGAAAGGTTACTTTTTTCAGGGTACTGGCATGCAGTAAAGCATCATTTTTAAAAAGCATCTGTCACCTTTGGTTTATTGAAATGCACCTTGTGACTGTGTGTATCGGTGTTTGTGTATGTTGCCTACTGCAAATGTAGCCCTAAAAATCAATTTAGAGGTTAAAAGTCTCTTTTCTGCTTAATTTATACTGTGCTCAAAAACAAACAAAAAAGAGCTGGGTGCTCAGGTTACGGAAGGCAGCTCTGTGTCACCACAGGGACCCAGTAACCTGCCTGCTCCTCCCCTCCTCACACCTCATCCTCTTGCTGTGCCCCTACCCATCTCCCAGCAGCAGGAGCAGGTTCTAACTTGAAACTCTGGTGTCTGTCAAAAAGTAATCAGTAGAACATAAAAAAGAAGAACGGACATGGATGCCGACAGGGGATGAGTACAATCACTACGCAGACGGATGCCTGGAGTTGGCACACAAGAGACACAGCAAAAGGTAACCATGGAGAAAACCATCTCGTCTGAAGTTAATATGATGGAATACCAAACAGAGAGATCAAGTCTCTGTGTCACAGGGGAATCAAGCCATTTTGATATGATTTTCAGAGAGGACTGTCATGCACACTTGCTGTTTCAGGCTAAAGACATAAGACAAAGAAAAATAAATCTTCAGTCAAGTCTTCTTTGGAAATTAGATACCTGGGAAGAACTGTGAATACATGTACTTCAAAGGGAAATAGATGGCTTGATTGCTGGTGGTAAACTATTCAATTCTGACCTCTTCTTTCACACAGCTACATGTTTAAAATCTAACAGCTGGGGGTAAGAAAAAGGCAGAGGTTTGCTCCATGTTTGGAGAAGGCAATGGCACCCCACTCCAGTACTCTTGCCTGGAGAATCCCAGGGACGGGGGGAGCCTGGTGGGCTACTGTCTATGGGGTCGCACAGAGCCGGATACAGCTGAAGCTACTTAGCAGCAGCAGCACAGCAGCAGCAGCAGCTCCATGTTTAACAGAGGTATTAGTGGCAGTATTTCAAGTTATTAGGCCTCCTTTGCGGTGGTCTTAGGAAGGAGTGTTTAACAGGCTCCTGCCTGAGGGACTTGGTTCCCAGCACTCGTTCCAGAGGGGAAAGCCTCCTCATCAGGGAATCTGGGTGAATATATTTTCTATTAGAAAAGGCGCTCATAAAAACAAAAACAACGGAAATAGAACTTTTTCTTCCATAATGTTCCACTCTGAAAAAAGACAAAGGGAAATGAAAACTATGTGTTTAAAGAAAAAAACCCTCTTGAACTTTGAGGCCAGTAAGTTACCCCATCAACATCAAAAATATTTTCCTTTTCCTTAAAAAAGTTCACTTTGATAGTAAAGTAACACACATTTCCCTCAACATCTATGTTCACATCTACGTTCATACTTTATTTAACATGGATGTAAAACTATACATTTCTTTTTACTGCATTTATATTGGAGAGCTTTCTGGTAATAGAAATGATATTGATTCATTTGTGATTCTCTTGCCATATCATCCCTATGAACCACTGTCTCTCAGAAAAGCCCAATTCTCAGACGACAAAAAAGCATCTGTAGAGCTAATCTGGAGACGTGAGGAAAAAAATTAGCCAAAAAACTGTATTTTCAAGAGTGGACAGTTAATGGAAAGCAGTAAAACTGATGGGGCCACATATTTATATAAATTACACAAAAATAAAGAAGACCTTAAGTATTAATAACTTTAAAAATGTGATTTCTAGATATTTCATTATGAAAGAAAGCTACCAGAACAAACAGGTTTATGATATACCTTTAAAAAGTGATTATCTAAATGGAAAAGTGATTATCTAGAACTTAAAACAAGAGTTGGCAGGCTTTTTGAAATCATATATAAATGAATAACTACTTCTGAAAATAAGATCAGACATGGAATTTCATTGAAAGTTTCCCAGTGGCCAGTTTAATGACAGCCTCCCAACTATAGCCTGGCTTGGTAGAGAACATCTTCCAAAACAAACACACACCAAGAAAATCATAAAGAAAAGGAAAGAGTCCCCCAACCTCAGTAAACAGTGACACAGATGATTCCCTTTTCCACCTGATATCTGTATAGCTTAAGAGACACTTTAAATTTTCTTAAGTTTAAGGTATTTCTTGGAATCTTAAACAGTATTTTCAATTTCCTATTTTCAGTAATGAGTATATTTACCTGCCAACCTCTCTATAGCTTTTTCCACCACAATATTCAATATGGGTTTTTTGTCCTGTAATATGAAAAGGCTGCCTAGGAATAAAGGAATACATAGATAATAGTATTGTATCAATTCACAAGAAAGAGAAGCTCAATATATATGCAAATTCAATGAATGATAGTTTCTTAATGAGTTTCATCATAGAATTATAAATGGAAAAACAATTAGCTAAGATTAAGCAAGAGTTGGCAAGCTTTCTGAAATATTAATTAAGAGGAAACTAGTTCTCAAAATAAGACTATAAATAGTATTCAAATGGAACATAACTGGAATCCTATGCCATAACCAATCTGAGGTGGCCTCCCCATCTAAGCAGTAGAAATACACTAAACAGTTTCTTACAAAACTTTAACACTTAAAAATATTTCAAACTCTGTCCAAAATTTTTCCTCACAGGTTTTTAGCAGCAATTACCATGCCATTACCCATTCTGAAACATTTTAAGTGCACGTTAGGCTGTGATCATTTTGTGCGGAGAGCAAACACTGCTCTTGTTTTGTCACCAAGACAAAACAAGGATCCGGGGGTGGGGAAAGGGATCCCCAGATGCAAGGATGCAAGGGATCCTGCAGGGCAGGCTGAGGGGACACTTGAAGGCAACTCAGAAAGTTGCCTCATCCCAGTTGGAAGATAGAGGAGAACCCGTTCCTTCTACTCCAGTACTGTTACTGAGGTGAAGTGTTCTCCTACAGAGGAAGCAGACTGGGAATGCTATCTACTTTTCTCCATATTCTGCCTTACAGAGATATTAGTTTCCTTATTTTATGCAAATATTAACTATAGTTGCCACTGGGCTTTTCCTTTCAAAGGGCAAAAACACAGCATCTGTTTTAATGGAGAGAAGGAAAGAAAATAATCATGGCATGAACTAATCCAAGTAAAATGAGAAACATATCCAAAACCTTCACCTTTACTTGAAGCCACACAACTCCTAGAAGAAAACATAAGGAGAAAGTTCTTTAACAACAGGAGTCTTAATGAAGATTTTTTTTTTTTTTTGATTTGACACCAAAAGCAAAGACAACAATAAAAACAAAAGAAACTAAAAAGCTTCTGCAAAAGAAAACCACCAACAAATGAAAAGGCAACCTACTGAAGGGGAGAAAATATTTGCACACTATAAATCTGATAGGGGCTAATATCTAAAATATATAAAGAACCATACAATTCAGTAGCAAAACGGCCCCAAATAATCTGAGTAAAAAATGGGCAGAGAAACTGAGCAGACATTTCTCCAAAGAAGACATACAGGTAGTCAACAGGTACACAGAAAAGATGCTCAAGATCACTAATCATCAGGGAAATTGAAATCAAAACACAATTAGATATCACCTCACATCTGTCAGAATGGCCATCATCAAAGAAGACAGGAAATAATAAATGTTGGTGAGATGTGAAGGAAAGGAAACTCTTGTGCACTGCTTGTGGGAATGAAAACTGGTGCATTCACAATGGAAAAGAGTCTGGAGGATCCTCACAAAATTAAAAATTAAACTATGATACGATATGCAATTTCACTTTTGGATCTGGGTATTTATCCAAAGAAAATGAAAACACTAACTTGAAAATTCAGACACATGTACCTCAATGTTCACTGAAGCTATTCACAATAGCCAAGATATGGAAACAACATAAGTGTCCATGGATGGATGAATGAATAAGATGTAGAATACTATTCAGCCCTAAAGAAGGAAAGTGCCATTGCCAATAACACAGATAATCCTGAGGGCATTAGGCTAAGTGGAATAAGTCAAAGAAAGACAAATACTGCAAGATCTCACTATTTGTTGAATCCAAAAAAATTAAAAAAAGGAGCTCATAGATACAGAGAATAGACTGATAGTTACCAGAGGTGATTGAGGGATGGGACAAATTGGTAAAGATGGTCAAAAGGTACAAGCTTCCAATCATAAGTAAATAAGTCCTGGGATGTAGTTGTACAGCATGATGATTACTGCTAACACTACTGTGAGGCATATTTCATATTTCCTAAGACAGAAAGTAGGTCCTAAAAGTACTTATCATAAGGGATTTTGTAACTATATGAGGTGATGGATGTTACCTTACTGGGTGATGGCTTTGTAATATATAGCCCATCATGTCACTATGCTGTACACCTAAAACCCATACAGTACTGTGTATTGATCATATCTGAATAAAACTGAGGAAAACATAATCTTCCCTTTTTTCTCATTTTAATGTTGATGATTATAGGGTAATGAGAAGTTCGCTGGGCTTTCCACGAAGTGTCTGAAGTTCCCTGTATCTCTGACATTCATTCTAAAGCATGTGCCGGTTAGCCAATTAAATGTATCCATTCTGCCTTGCAGTGTTGGCTGCTCTGTCCTGTCGGACTCTTCGGGACCCCACTGAGGACTGTAGCCCATCAAGGTCCTCTGTTCATAGAATTCTCTAGGCAAGAATACTGGAGTGGGTTGCCATTCCTTTCTCCAGAGAATCTTCCTGACACAGGGGTCAAACCCCCGTCTCCTGCATTGCAGGTGGATTCTTTACAGTCTGAGCCACTAGGGAAGACCCATTCTGCCTTTGGTGCCGGTTAAAAATATGCCATCACTTAATAAACACTAGTTATGTCCCCAGAAATTCAGGGCCCCTGCACTTAAATGGTTTGAGAGTCTGAATGTGGGGTTTTGGGCAGGTCTTTACACCCGTCCTCCATAGTCCCAGGTCCCAGACTCCTACAGCCGTCGTCCCTCACAGTCCCGTATCCTCACAGTTCGCGTCCCCGCAGTCCTGAGGCCTCAGACTCCGAGTTCCTCACAGTCCCGGGTGCCCAGAGCCCCCGTTCCCAAAGCCCCGGATCCTCACATTCCCGAGGCCTCACAGCCCCCGTCCCCACAGATCTTGTCCTCAGAGCCCCCATCCTCACAGTCCCGGGTCCTGGCCCCCAAAGCAACCCCCACACCCCGCGCCATAGCCCTCATCCCTCACAGTCCCGGGTCCCTCGGAGCCCCAGTCCTCACGGCCATTGTCCCTCACAGCTCCCATCCCCACAGTCCCGGGTCACGACCCCCACAGCAACCTCCACGCCCCACGTAATAGCCCCCATCTGTGAGGACAGACCCTGTCACAGCTCCGTCGTCTCTCACAGTCCCCGTCCCCACAGGCTCGGGTCCCCACAGTCCCGAGGCCTCAGACTCCCCACACCCCACAGCCTCGGGTCCCTTTCCCCCAAAGCCACCGGTCCCCCGACATACCCAGTCCCTGCCTACCGTGCCTTCGCAGCGCGGCCATACCAGCCTCACGACCCCGGGAGCCCCAGCCCAGGCAGAAGCAACTCTGCTGCACTTCCGGCCTCCGCCGCTGTAGACCCGCCCACAACAGCAGGCTTGTCCAATCAGGATCCGGAGCCTCTGCCCGCTGGACGCCAATCAGTCGCGCACCGGCTGCGGAATGGCTCTTACGCGCTCCAGCACGGCCCAGTACTCCGAGCATGCTCGGAGGGAAGGGCGTGAACCTGGGAAAGCGGACAAGGACCGTGGGGGAATCTGCGGGAGGGATGAGGCGTTATGGGCTCATCAGAAGAGCGTCACTGGAAGGGGGTGGGTACGTCAGCGGGAGGTGGATGGGGTGTCAGCAGGAGGGGAGTCAGGGACTGGGTCATTGGGAGGAGGTCAGCGAGGGGCGGGATTGTGCTCCTGGGTGACCGCCCGCAGTGTCACTCTGGGTCCCAGCGCTGCACAGGGACGCGGGCAGTAGGTAAGGGTCCGCTGAGCGCCCACTGGGCCAGGGCCCTGAGGTGCGAAAGAAACTGGGACTAAAAGCAGAAAGGAAACCGGGAAGAAGGGAACCCGGGGGCCGCCCATTGACCCCGGATCCTTGTGGCGCTGATCCCTTCTGCCCACTGTAAAGATTTGTGCTTTGTGCTCCCGTCCAACCATCTCACCTACTCCGGGACCTTGGTTTATAGTTTACTCCTCTTCCTTGAGTCGTTTCTTGGAGAACATTATTTCCTGAGAGCCTGTCTGTGTGGAGCCCTGCTGTGGAAGCTGGGGATCCTCCTTAAGAGCAGGGAAGAGTTTCAGACTGGGGAGGAGGGGTCAGGAAGGCCTCCACGAATGTAATTTGAGGGAGCAAAACTGGCGATGTCCAGGCAAAGGGCACTCAGCAGAAGCCCAGCCCTGGAGCAGCAGGCACCCGTGGGACAGGAGCCCGGGGAGGAGGGACGGTGACAGTGCCCTCAGACAGGAAAGCAGGCAGCAATGGGCAAGGTCATGTATATACAAGGGATTAGGGGGAGGATATGCTGGTTTGCAGCAGAGGAGTGAAACTACCTGACACCCACTTTGAAGAAGTTGCCTGAGCCACTGAGCTGAGAGCAGACTGTGGGGAAAGCAGGGGCACCTCGAGTCCACCGCAGAGAGGACATCGGTGGCTAATGTCAGGGTGGTGGCTGTGGGAAGAGGTGATTGGATCTGGATACATGTGAAGACAGGGCAAGAGAGGTTTTCTGACTGACAGAGTGGCTGTGGCAGGAGAGGTGTGGCTTGATTCCAGGTTTTGGTCTAGAAACTGGGAGGCTGGAGTGGTTCCGAGGAGTTGAGAAACCTCCTGGGGGTGGGGGGCAGTCACTGTTGGGTGATGTGCAGTTTGGGGTGCTCCTCGGATATGTGAATGTGGGCATGGATCAGGCAGCTGAGTGATTTTCGACAAAACAGAAAGGACCTGGATGGGATACGCAGCTGGGCCAGTCGGCTGCAGGTGTATTTAAAGCCTTAAGGGGGAGTGTAGACAGAGAAGTGGTTCAAGTACAGCTCTGAGGGGTTCTAAGTCCTGCAAGGTAGGGAGATGAGAAGGGGTGGGCAGGGGGTAAGGAAGGACAGTGAACTGTCCTGAAGCCAAGCCATGTCATCATTGGTCGGAAGTGATATTGAGGACCCATCACAGACAACTGTACTCATCTAGTGAAAGTTCTCAGTGACCTTGATTACAGTCATTTTGTTGAAGTGGTAGAGGCAGAAGCTTGCTGGGAATTCAGTAGAGAGAATTAACTGCAGGAGAGAAATGCAAGGTACTGGATGCAGACCTCTCTATTAGACCTAGGATGGGGCAGCAGCTGGAGGGTCCGTAAAGACAGAACACACGTACACACATATAATTGAAAGAGAGTTGTTTAGAAAATACACTCGCTGTACACACCAAATTTATGTGCTGAAAGGTCTGATTAAATTGAGATTGAAAATGAATAATGGAACACAAATGACACAATTTAAAAATGGGCCAAAGACCTTAACAGACATCTCACCAAAGACAGCTGATAAGTAAGCATATTGAAGGTGGTTGTTGTTCAGTCCCTAAGTTGTGTCTGACTCTTTGCGACCCCACGGACTGCAGCACGCCAGGCTTCCCTGTCCTTCACTATCTTCCGAAGTTTACTCAAACTCATGTCCAATAAGTCAGTGAAGCTATCTAACCATCTCATCCTCTGCTGTCCCCTTCTTTTGCCTT
>SJYA01009691.1:0-14543 GCA_006410615.1 Neotragus moschatus
AATCATCACTTTTTGTACTTTAAACATATACAGCTTTTATATTAAAATTTACAAATAAGGAAGATTTAAAACTTTTGGCTTCAGTGGAATCATCAATAAAATGAAAAGACAATCCACAGAATGGGAGAAATTGCAGATCATATATCTAATAAGTGACTTTTCTCAGAATATATAAAGAACTCATAACAATAAAAAAGACAAAAAGCTTTTGGCAAAGTTCAACACTCATTTATGATAAAAAAAAAAAAATCTCCAGAAAGTGGGCATAGAGGAAATATACCTCAATATAGGAAAGGCTATATATGACAAGTCTACAGCTAAAATTAAACTCAGGGTATTGGAGAAACATTTCCTCCAAGATCCACTCTTGCCATTTTTATTCAACATAGTTTTGAAAGTCATAGCCATGCAATCAGAGAAGAAGAGTCCAAATTGGAAAAGAAGTAAAACTGTCAATGTTTGCAGGTGACACAATATTATATATATATAGACAATCCTAACGAGGCTAAAAGGAAACTACTAGAGCTCATCCATGCATTTGGTTAAGTTGCAGGATACAAAATTAACACACAGAAATCTGTTGCACTACTATACATTAACAACAAAATATAAGAAAGAGAAATTAAATAAACAATCTCATTTACCATCAAATCAAAAAGAATAAATTATCTAGGAATAAACCTACCTCAGGAGACAAAAGACCTGTATTCTGAAAACAGAATAAGATGACTGATGAAAGAAATCAAAGATGACACAGAGACATGGAAAGATATACCATGTCCTTAGATTGGAAGAATGAATGTTGTCAAAATGACTATACAGCCCAAAGCAATCTACAGGTTCAATGCAATTCCTATCAAATTACCAATTAACATTTTTCATAGAACTATAAGAAAAAAAAATCTTAAAATTTGTATGGAGACACAAAAGACCCCAAATAGTCAAAGCAATCTAGAGAAAGAAAAACGAAGTTGGAGGAATAAGATTGCCTGACTTCAGACTATACCACAAAGCTACAGTCATCAAAACTGTATGATGCCATCATAAAAAGAGAAATATAGATAAATGGAACAGAATAGAAAGCCCAGAGATAAAACCATCCACCTATGGTCATTTAATCTATGACAAAAGAGGCAAGTATGTACAATGGAGAAAAGAGAGTCTCTTCAATAAGTGGTCCTGGGCAGGGAACTCTACTCAGTATTATGTGGCAGCCTGGATGGAAGGGGAATCTTAGGGGGAGTATAGATACATGTATATGTATGGCTGAGTTCTTTTGCTGTGTACCTGAAAATTTATCACAGCATTGTTAATTGGCTATACTTCAATATGAAATAAAATGTTTAAAAAAAAAAAAAAAAAAAAAGTGGTGCTGGGGATTTCCTTGGAAGTCCAGTGGTTAAGACTCTCTTTTTCCAGTGCAGGGGGTATGGGTTTAGTCTCTGGTCAGGGAACTTAGATCCCACATGCTGTGGTGCAGTCAAAAAAACAAGTGCTCCTGGGAAAATGAGACAACTACATGTAAAAGAATGAAATTACAACACTCTAACACCGAGCTCAAAAATAAACTCAAAATGGATTAAAGACCTATGTAAGGCTGGACACTGTTTGACATAAATCACAGCAAGACCTTTTTCAAGCAGTCTCCTAGAGTAAGGGAAATAAAAACAAAAATAAACAAATGGGACCTAATTAAACTCAAAAGCTCTTGAAGAGTCAAGGAAACCATAGACAAAACAAAAAGACAGCCCACAGAATAGGAGGAATATTTGCGCATGATGCAACCAATAAGGGATTAGTCTCCAAAATTTACAAACAGTCCATGAGGCTCAATATCAAAAATCAAACAACCCAATCAAAAAATGGGCAGAAGACCTAAATAGACATTTATCCAAAGAAGACACACAGATAGCCAAGAGGCACATGAAAAGACGCTTACCATTGCTAATTATCAGAGAAATGTAAATTAAAACTACAGTGAGATATTACCTCATACCAGTCAGAATGACCATCATCAAAAAATCTACAAACAAAATGCTGGAGAGAGTGTGGAGAAAAGAGAATCCTTCTACACTGTTGGTGAGAAGATAATGGTACAACCACTATGGAGAATAGTATGGAGATTCCTTAAAAGACTAAAAATAGACCTACGATATGATCCACTAATTCCACTCCTGGGCATACATCCAGAGAAAAATGAGGTTTCAAAGAATACATGCACCTCAGTGTTCATTGTAGTGCTGTTTACAAAAACCAAGACATGAAAGCAACCTAGATGTCCATCAGCAGATGGATGGATAAAGAAGATGTGGTAAATACATACAATGGAATATTACTCAGCCATTAAAAAGCATGAAATAATGCCATGTGCCGGAACATGGGTGAACCTGGAAATTATCATAAGTGAAGTAAGTCAGAAAGAAAAAACAAATGTGATATGATAATGCTTATATGAAAAATCTTAAAAAATGATACAAATGAACTTATTTACAAAACAGAAACAGACTTACAAATTTAGAGAACAATCTTATGGTTACCAGTAGAGAAGAATGGTGGGGGATAGATTGGGAGTTTGGGATTGACATGTACACACTACTATATTTAAGACAGATAACCAACAAGAACTGACTCTATAGCACAGGAAAATCTGCTCAGTATTCTATAAAAACCTAAATGGGAAAAGTATTTGTAAAAGAATAGATATGTATGACTGAATCATTTTGCTGTATACTTGAAACTATAATATTCTTTTTATTAATTTTTTTGGAAGAATAATTGCTTTACAGAATTTTGTTGTTTTCTGTCAAACTTCAAAATGAATCAGCCATAGGTATACACATATCCCCTCCCGTTTGAACCTCCCTCCCATCTCCCTCCCCATCCCACCCCTCTAGGTTGATACAGAGCCCCTGTTTGAGTTTCCTGAGCCATACAGCAAGTTCCCATTGGCTATCTATTTTACATATGGTAATGTAATTCAAACAAACATAATATTCTTAATCACCTATGCTCCAATATAAAATTTTTAAAAAATCTTACTGACCATTAAATGTCTAATCTGAAAAGCTAAAAATAAAGATAACTCAATTTTAAAATGGAGAAAGGATTTGAATAGATATTTCTCCAAAGAAGATATCCAAATGTCCAATAAGCATTTGGACAAGTGAACATTATTAATCATTAGGGAAATGCAAATCAAAACCATAATGAGATACTACATCAGAACCACAAGAATGACTTTAATAATCAAGATGACAATGACGAGTGCGGCCAAGATCGTGAATACACTGGAACCCTCAAGCACTGCTGATGGGAATGTAAAATGGTACTACACTTCAGAAACAGTTTGATAGTTCCTCAGAAAGTTAAATAAAGAGTTACTACATGAGTCAACAAACCCACCCCTACAGAATCCACTCCTAGTTATATCCCAAGAGAAATGGAAACATAAATCCACATAAGTTTATAACACCCCAAAAGTGAAATACAACACAAATGAGCATCAGCTGATGAGTGGATAAACACAATGTGTTGTGCTCAAGCAATGTTATGTTTTTGACCATACAACGGTAGAAAGTATTGATACATGTTATAACATGGATGAACCTTGAAAATGTTATGCTAAGGGAAAGAAGTCAGACCAAAAACCATACACTATATGACTCCGTTTGTAGGAAAAGTCTAAAATAGGCAAATCTATAGAGAAAAGATTAGTGGTTGCCAGGGCCTGGGGGAAAGGGAAATGGGAATGACTGCTAACAGGTATTGGGTTTCTTTTTGGAGTGATAAAAATGTTCTGAAATCAGTAATGATAGTTGCAAAATTGTGACTATACTAAAAACTTGTGAACTGTACACTTTAAAATGGTAACCTTTATGGTATGAGATAGGTATATGAAGTCCCCACACCTTAAGGTAAAGAAATTATGGTTTTAAAAGGTTGAGCACTTTAAGACTGATTAAACCCATAGGTCTCAAAATGTAGTCTGCAAGTCACCAGCGTCAACATCACCTGGCAACTTGTCAGCGATGCACGTTCTTAGGTTACATGCAGGTTAAATGAGTCAGAACCTCCGGAGGCTGGGTTCAGGACTCTGTTTTAACGAGCCCTGCAGGTCATTCTGATGAACACTCAGGTTTGAAAGCCACTGGGTTAGTTACAATTTTAAGGCCTCATTGCTCTTCCATTCACCAGATTCGTAAACTTTGTTTTGGCAAGTTTCTTGACCTTTCTGTGCCTCAAATTATTCATCTGGAGAAATGGTTCCTAACGAAGTTATTATGAGGATAAAATATTTAAATACAAGTAATGTGCTTGGAAGACAGCTTGCCACTTAATGAGTTGAATACTAAGTAAGAATCAGCTATTATTCTATCAATCAAATGCAGATCCCCTAATTTGATGGAATTGAGCCACATATATGTTTAAATTTTCTAGCAGCCACATAAAAAGGTAAAAACAAAATAATAATATAATTTCACCTAATGTATTAAAAATAGTAGCGTTTCAACAAGCAATCAATGTAAAAAATGTTTAAGATAGTTTACATTCTCTTTTCCAAACAGAGTCAACAAAATCCAGTGTATTTTACACTTAGAGCATTTTTCGATACAGACTAGCCACATTTCAACTGCTCAATAGTCACCTGTGGCTGGCGACTATCATACTGGACAATACCACTCTGACACAAATGCTGAGCTGTTCACCCTCTCTAAAGTTCCTATGCCTTCAGCACATAGTCTCTGCCCGAGGATTTTCAAGGAATGGATGGCCAGATGGGGACAGATCAAGAAGCATCTTTTCCTGACCATGTTTCATCTTAACAGGTGATGCTGGGTTGCAGATAAGCCTTCAACACATGCTTTTTGTCCAAAGGTGGGCACAATAAAGGACAGAAATGGTAGAGACCTCGTAGATGTAGAAGAGATCAAGAAGAGACGGGAAGAATACACAAAAAAGATCTTAATGAACTGGATAACTATGATGGTGTGGTCAGTCACCCAGAGTCAGTACATTCTGGAGTGTGTAGTCAAGTGGGCCTTAAAAAGCACTGCTGCCAACAAAGCTAGCGGATGTGTTGGAATTCCAGGAGAGCTATTCAAAACCCTAAAAATGGTGTTGTCACAGTGTTGCACTCAATATGTCAGCAAATCTGGAAGACCCAGCAGAGGGTCTTTTACACTTGACTGGAAAAGGTAAATCCTCATCCTAATTCCCAAGAAGAGTAATACTAAAGAATGTTCAGTTCATCAGACAGTTGCACTCATCTCCCATGCTAGTAAGATCATGCTTAAAAGATTCCAGACTAGGCGTCAGCATTATGTGAGCCAAGAACTTCCAGATGTCCAAGCTGGGTTTAGAAAAGGCAGAGGAACCAAAGATCAAATTGCCAACATTTGCTGAATCATGGGCTTCCCTGGTGGCTCAGAGGTTAAAGCATCTGCCTGCAATGTGGGAGACCTGGGTTCGATCCCTAGGTCGGGAAGACACCCGGAGAAGGAAATGGCAACCCACTCCAGTATTCTTGCCTAGAGAATCCCATGGACGGAGGAGTCTGGTGGGCTACAGTCCACGGGGTCACAAAGAGCCAGACACGACTGAGTGAGCAACTTAACTTAGAAAAAGCAAGAGAATTCCAGAAAAACATCCATCTCTGTTTCATAGACTACACTAAAGCCTTTGACTATGTGGATCATAACAAACTGTGGAAAGCTCTTAAAGAGATGGGAATACCAGACCATCTTACCTGTCTCCTGAGAAACCTGTATGTGAGTCAAGAAGCAACAGTTAGAACCCTGTATGGAACGATTGATTGGCTCAGGATTGAAAAGGATCAGGACAGTGTTGTCTGTTGTCACCCTGTTTATTTAACCTATATGCTGAGCACATCATGAGAAATGCTGGGCTGGATGAATTACAAGCTGGAATCAAGATAGGTGGGAGAAATCAACAATCTCAGATATGTGGAAGATAGCACTCTAATGGCAGAAAGCAAAGAGGAGCTAAAGAGCCTCCTGATGAGGGTGAAAGAGGAGAGTGAAAAAAATGGGCTTAAAACGAAATATTAGAAAAACTAAGATCATGGCATCCAGATCCGTTACTTTATGGCAAATAGAAGAGGAAAAAGTGGAAGTAGTGACAGCTTTCCTCTTCTTGAACTCTAAAATCACTGTGGATGGTGACTGCAGCCATAAAATCAGAAGACAATTCCTTCTTGGCAGGAGGAACCTATATAACAACCTATATAACCTATATAACCTCTATAACAAACCTAGACAGTGTCTTGAAAAGCACAGACATTACTCTGCCTACAAAGGTCTGTAAAGACTATGGTATTCCCAGTGGTCATGTACAGTTATGAGAACTGGACCATAAAGAACACAGAAAGCCAAAGAATCGATGCTTTCAAACCGTGGTGCTATAGTAGACTCCTAAGAGTCCCTTGGACAGTAAGGAGGTCAAACCAGTCAATCTTAAAGGAAATCAACCCTGAATACTCATTTGAAGGACTGATATGAAGTTGAAGCGCCAGGATTTTGGTCACCTGATGCAAATAGCTGACTCATTGGAAAAGTCCCTGATGCTGGGAAAGATTGAGGGCAGGAGAAGAGGGTGTCAGAGGATGAGATGGCTGGATGGCATCACCGATGCAATGGATTTGAACTTAGGAAAATTTCAGGAGATGGTGAGGGACAGGGAGGCCTGGCATGCTGTAGTCCATGGGGTCCCAAAGAGTTGGACACAACTGGGTGACTCAACAATAAGTTCTCAACTACATATTATTATACAAGAATGATCTTGTAAATTGCCTGAGGAGAATCTTAATAGAGTGGCAGATTACAGCTTTTTGCATGTTATTTGCTGTGGTATTCACAGGGTCTAGAAAACTTGCCTGGCACAGAGCAGGCACTCAACAGATTTTTTTTTTTTTTAACTAATAAGTGAACAATGCTTTTCTAACTTAACCTTTTAATTTTATTACCATTTTTTCAAATATCTGAAAACATATATGAATTCCTTTAATATTGCCCTTACTTCTCACAAAGCACATCCATTCTTGTCTTCTAAATTGATTTTTAAGCTCTTCCTTATTTTTAAATATTTATCAAGCCCCTAGTGAAGATCATACTTCTTAGAGTATGAGCCCATAACAGAATTGCTGATATTAGGAGTTTATTTTCCATGACAGAATACATATTTCATATATGTACAGACATCATACAAAAATTACAAACAGAATTTTGTTTGGATCTTTCTATTGCTGGCCTAAGAACAAATGGAAGCAAGGAAGCAAGTGTCTTAGAGTTTTAATATTGATGAGCATTCCTTATTCTTAGTGTAATCTAGGACATATTTACACATTAAGGGCCCACACCACTAGATAATGCTGATGTTATTAAAATGTATAGACTGAAGGAGCATGCAGAAACACCGTAAATGCTGGGGTGGAGTGGTTTTCCAGGGAGACCAGTATCTGCTTTGAATTAGTTTCTTCTCTGAGTTCCTAAGAGTCATGAAGCAAGTTGGTGTGTGAAGTTTACTCAGAGTAAAAGACGAGGTCCTAAAAACAACCTATAAGGCCTCCCAGACCTCTCTGTAGTAATCTTCCTTAAGCTCACTCCCCTCCAGCCACACTACTTCCTTCCTGCTACTCAGACACACCAAGTTTGCAGCAACGTTTCTCCTGTGCTTTAAGTTCCCTTAGACTGTATTGCTCTTCCCCCAATATCCACTTGGCTACCACCTTTTCTTCCTTCAAGTCTTTTTCTGATGTATTTCCTTCACAAGCTCTACCCGAATTTACACACTGAAAACAGTAAATGCCTGGATTCCACCTCTGCCGCTCCTTTTCCTTACCCTACATTTCATCCCCCTTAGCACCTACCAACCTTTAACTTATATCATACTATACTGTTCCTTGTTCCTCACACTACTATGTATTAATAAAAGCCACAGGAGCAGAGATCTCGGATTTTTGTTGTTGTTCACTGATGTACCCTATCCTAGAGCAGTGGCTAGCCTATAGTAGGGGCTCATATCCTTGTAGATTAAATGAATTAGTTCACTCATAGACCAGGCTCTTTAATAGATTTCCTTTTCAATTTTTGAGACTGCTCTAGCATTAAGATCAGCTGGGAAGTTTTGTGAGCCTGTCTGAAAAGTTGAACTCTCCCAATCTATTGACTGGGCTTGCTCACTGAAGGGTCCTGTCTCTGGAATTTTTTCTGTTGGGCAAATTGCCAGAGCCTGAATTTGTCCACCTTGGGGATATGATGCCAGATTTAGGTTCTTTTTTTTTTTTTTCTTTTTGGATGGCCCTGTTTCAATTTTGACTGACTTTACTGTTTTGTCTGGGGCTTTATTCTTGTATTGAGTTTTATTTTTCTGTGTTGATCAAGCAATTTAGCAACTATTCTTCTCAGAGCTATGGAATAGTAGAAATTAGAGATGGAAAAGAACTCACAGTTGATCCAGTCTGGCCCCCTTGCATTGAAGTCTTGCTTACCACAATACAATGTCCACAGCTTTGTTGAATGAGGTTTTAAATGTCCTCAGAGATTCCTTTGGGCGCCCACTCAATTAACCTAATACTCCTAACAATTAACAAAAATTCTCAGTGTTTGTCTAAACTTTCCCTTTCATATTTTCATTTTATTTTTCCTATTGTAGTCCAAGGTAGCAAGCCCTTTCTCTTTGGGGATTTTATACCTTTCAGAGAAGTGTGGACTTACATTTCTGCTCTGTTCCTTAGCCAATCTAATACATGTGTCCCTCCCTTCATCTTTTTATATTCTCTTTAATTGTATTTTTGCTTATTGAATTCCTTAAAACTCTTCATCTTAATTATTCGTATGTGTACTTTCACTAGTCATCCATTGAACTACTGTAACATAATGCTTTTCCTTCTGAAAACTGGAAGACAAAGCACTGCCATCTCCCATGTGAAATTGCAAATATATACAATTCATTGCCATAATCAACTAGGGTGTATTTATTTACCAGAAATTAAATAATTTCTGTATTATTTCTGAATAATGCTGTTCACTTGACTTTAAAATTTTGATGATAATTGTGTAATATCAGATATCTCATTGAAGCCCTTTGAACTTTTGTTTTTATATCTGCAAAAGGAGAGAATATCTGCTTTAGCCTCCTTTGCTATAATCTTATAATAGTAAATATATGACTATAGGACTAGAAAGAGATCTTCCAGAGATTAAAAAAAAAGCTTTCATTTCCCAGCTTTCAGACATAATTACACAGGTTAAATTATTTTCAATACTATGAAGTTCAAATGACACTCTTTTTTTTTCCATTTGTTTACAGTAATTTATGCTAGATCAATGTATCTGTAACTAATTCTACTAAAGTGAAAATTTTTTAAATTGCTAAATGCCATGGACTGAGTTTTGTAAAATATAAAATTACAGGTTGGGTAAAGTAGTAACGTCAACTGCTCTAAAATTTTCAAATTTACACTCTGTTTTTATCTTGTCTCAGATGGGCGCTGGTCCCTGGACCTCATGTTAAGTAGCCTTGATGAACAATCATATTCCTTACATTTAGATTCTGATACTTTTCAACATAAATATATCTCTTCTGATGGTTAACATAATACTTGCTTTTACTATTCGGCTTGTCTGTTGCTTCCCTCCAAATTCAACTTTTAAAAAATAGAAGAGTCAATTATTTCCCCCAAACATCCCGTTATGTGTTTTCCATTTATTTGTGTTACTTTTTCAACATGTAGTAATCCTGAATTTATTTCATAAAATAAAATCTGAATGAAAAATGCTTTTAAGAAAGAAAAAAAGCAACTTCTTGGAGTTTATACCAGGTCAGTGAGTTATAGGATGGTCTCTTGGTCACAGATGCAAGTAGCTTCATTTTCTGGAACTCTCACTAGTCTCTAGCAGTCCTGACTGAGGCCACACTGATAGTGGGCAGAAATCCATCAATCCAGGAAAGACTGAAAAACACTCTCACTTATTTCGCCCTGTCTGGCACTCTGCCATCAATCTGTACCTTTTGGATTTAAGACACAGATTATATGTCAGCAATAACCAGAGTAGCTATTACATAACCTGGTTATGGGATGCCATGTGCTTTCAACTGGCATCTTTTACAGTTTGGGTATAACAAAAATTTAGTTTTAGCACTCTTTTCTGAAATAAACTTCTCTTACTTTTAGTGGGTTTTAATTACTTTTAGAGGGAATTAAATAAAAATATACTAAACTATCATCTCTCCAGGGAATTAAAAAAATAAAATTTATGGGAAAACATGAAATGTGGGGAAATATTACAGTAAACTGCACAAATGTAATGCATAAGTTAGACACTGAGCTTTTTAGGATCTAAGAATCTATTCCAAGAAAAAGAAAACTGAAATTTGAAGACTTATGAGCTTGTTTGAAAAACAGTAAAAAATAAGTTCCAGCTGGTCTGAGAACATAGGAAAGGTACAATACAGCACCAGGGTAAATAATAGCAGAGGATGAGTGAGGCACTGGCAGTGGAAAACTTTAAATACAGGACATTTTATACTTCTTTTTTAAAGGGATTTTTACAAAGGTAAGGAAAAAGTACACACACACACACAGTATATATATCAATATCAGAAAAGTGTATAAAAACAATGTATCAGATGAAGTTTTCTTTACACAATTTTCCAAGAGCAAGCATATGGCTAATATGGATTAATTACTAATGAATTTAATAAAGTGAACAGATTAATAGCTCTTAAAGCTAGTTATTTTGTTTTCAAATGTTCCAATGTGCCAGATGTTTCATAAAAATAGTTTTCATTATTTAAAATGATTTATGAAGCTAAAAAGTTTCATGCCCAACTTTTATTTCTGTGTTAAAATTTAAGAGTTAAAAACCATTTAACAGACAAACAGAATTTGCAGCTCAGTTAGCAGTCACTGAATGTGAAAAGAGTTCTTAAAATGCTCCTCTTCACAGCCATTCTCGTTCCCATAGAAACCAATGTGAGATCCAGGAAAACAAGGTAAGTTCTAAAATAATCACCATTATAAATACCCATTATATAAATGTAAATACAGGCAATTGAAATGATTTAGATGATTTTGAAATTGCATATCATTTCCCAAACCATAATGATTCCTTCAGAGTGGTTCTTGTCTGTCATATAAATACAGCATTTACAAAATTTTAAAAATTCTTATGATTTACTTGTGAGACCATAATTGCCTTTTCAAACAAGTCTTGGGCATGCAAATATCAATTTTTTAACATGTATTTTGGTGCAGGATGGATCTTTTATTGGTTAGGCCTTTTTCTTTATGGTAGATTAAGTACTCATCATTACCAGCATTTGAATTTTACGTAACCATTTCTCTATTCATTATTAATTGTTCGACAATGAGATCTAGAGGTTTTAGAGTTATTTTACAATTACGATTTTTCACGTTTTTATTTGTCCAAGAATTTTGTCACGATAAAAGATCCAAGAAATCTTTTATTGGGATTGTAATTCTTCTCAAAGTCCAGAACCAATCCTTGAGTATAGAGTACTCATAATATTACTGAAGATGCTAGTGTGAGCCTTTCACAGAGATATGCATCCCTCTAAGAAGTGCTAAGCCTCCTAGTGTTAAAGGAGCAAGAAAATTTCAGAGGGAAAGTCCCAACAATGAGAAGCCAACACTTGAATTTAGTGTGGCTGTTGAAGGAGTTCTGGACATAACACCGTAAAATATGCTGCTGCTTTGGTATACTGATTTTAAGCTTGAAGTCACATGAAAAATGACAAGACAATGGAGAAGCTTTCTTTGAACTTTACCTGCCTAAAGACAAATCCTCCAAAAGGAATTCAACTGTCATAAATCTTCTCCCTAGGATTGACTCTCATCACCTGGGAAGAGACTAGATGTCCAATTCAAATCCAGACAAATTGTCACAAACTATATCTCCCATCTATTCTTCAAGAGCCCATTTATCATTCTTAAAAATCATTTACTCTCTCCTTGGTTGCCTTTGTCCCCCACTTTCCCCTACTATAATAAGACAGTATGCTGCTGTTGCTGCTGCTGCTGCTAAGTCGCTTCAGTCTTGTGCAACCCCATAGACGGCAGCCCACCAGGCTCCCCCATCCCTGGGATTCTCCAGGCAAGAACACTGGAGTGTAAGCGCTCAAATCTCAGTGCTTTTTGAGGTGTTCCTTTTTTTTTTCCTGTGATGCCCTGCTGTGTGTTATAACAAAAAATAATAAATTTGTTTATCTGTGATGCTATTAAGCTGCCTGTCATAAATTTATTTTATAGACCCAGCTATTGAACCTAGGAGAGTAGAGGGAACTTTTTTCTCTCCTACAAAGTTAAAGACACCACCACAAGTTATGGACTAGTCACCCAGTATTGATAGGTGGATCAATTTTCAGAAACTCAGATATTTTCCCTTACATTTCATTGAAACCCTTGATTTTTAAAAGGTGATTCCCAAACCAGCAACACTGATACTGCCTGTGAGCTTGTTAAAAATGTAGAATCTCAGGCCCTAGGCAGACAAGATTAACACAGCCAGTCCAAGTATTTGCTCCAGAAAAATTTAGTTTTATTCTAGTGGACTGATGGAAGCGACTGTCCAGGATGTAAATCTGAAAGGAGAAAGACCATGTCTGCAAGTGGCATCTGCACAGCATGTAGCTCAGAGCAGAATCCAAAAACAAAATTAAATAAGTTTGAGAAAAGAGAATGGAAATTATCTCCTTAATTTTGCATCTGGTGAAACTCCTTAATTTTGAAATTTTCAAAAAATTTTTCAACTTTTGTTTTTAAAAGAAAACATTTTCTCTTATTTTCACTCACTCCCCATAAGCCCAGCCATTAAAATATATTCTTCATACAAATCAATTCAAAATGGATTAGAGATTTAAATGTAAGACCTGAAGCTATAAAAAAACTCCTAGAAGAAAACATAGGGAAGAGCATCATGACATTGGTCTAGACGGTTTCTTGGATATCACGTCAAAAAACACAGCCAACAAAAGCAAAACTAGACAAGTGGAACTGCATTGAACTAAAAAATTCTGTACAGCAAAATAAACAGTAGAGTGAAATCACAACCTACAGAATAGGAGAAAATATGTGCAAACTATATATAACTAAAAGGGGTGACTCTCCAAAGCATACAAGGAATTCCTACAACCCAACAGCAAAAAACCCCACATAACCCAGTTTAAAAATGGGCAAATGACTTGAGCAGACATTTCTCCAAAGAAGACATACAAAAGAGTGACAGGTACGTGAAAAGGTACTCAACACAACAAATTATCAAGTAAATTCAAATCAAAACCACAACAAAATATTCTCTCATATCTGACAAGATGGCTCTTATTTAAAAACCCTCAAAAAGTAACTTGTATTGACAAAGGTGTGAAGGAATTGTAACCCTTATATAATACTGGTGGGAATGTAAAAGTTGCAGGCACTCTGAAAAACAGAATGGAGATTTCTTTAAAAAATTACAAATAGAACTACTATATGACCCCGCAGTCCCACCTGTGGACATTTATCTGAAAGAATAAAAAATCTGGAAAAGATAGCTGCACTTCCACGTTTACTGCATTAACCACAATAGCCAAGATATGGAAACAACCTAGATGTCTACTGATGAATGCAAGAATAAAGAAAGTGTAGTATATATGCACAATGGAGTATTATTCAGCCTTAAAAAAGAAATTCTGCCATATTTGACAACATGGATGAATCAGGAAGATATTCATGCTAAGTGAAATAAACTAGTCTTAGAAGGATAAACACTGAATGATTCCACTTATATGAGGTACCTAAATTAGTCACATTCATAAACACAGAGAATAGAAGATGGTTGCCAGGAGCTGTGAGGAGAGGGAAATGAGGAATTGCTTTTCAATCACAAAATTTCAGTTATACAAAATGAGTAAGTTCTAGAGGCCTGCTGAATACCACTGTGGCAATAGTTAACAATACTGTATTGTGCATTTAAAATTGTGTTAAGTTAAACAAAAACACCCAACATAGATCACAGCAGGGTTCAGAGCTAGCTGCAAGTGTCCAGTGTTGTAACCCAGAGATAGCCTCATCTTTATTTTCTAATATCTCATGCTTTTTATACTTCCCCTACTTTGTTTCCATGACTGCAAGTGGTTTGGTTTGACCCACCTCCTTTCATATTTTCGTTTTCTCATAGAGTTACATTTGCATTTATTACCAATGTATGTAAAATTTCATATGCTATGAATTTGGTGGGGAGAGGAGGGTCCTGAAGGTGTGCTTCATGGATTTAATCTCATCTAGAACCTGCCTTTTGAAGAGAGGAAGAAGCTGCAGCAAACGGCTGTGTTCTGGTGGTTAGAAAAGGCAAGTAAAAAGATAGCTACAACAAGGCAAAAGTTCATTACTGAACTTTGATGTCAAACATGGATGCTGTTGGAAATAAACTTTTCTTCTAAACTTGAGGAGTTTTATGCATTGATATAAGATGGGAATCAGCATTATTCTCCTTTCTACTTCAAACTATTACTATTTATTGTCTATT